>CM050430.1:28641292-28646292 GCA_027564155.1 Gymnocypris eckloni scoliostomus | reverse complement strand
CATCTCATTTCTATATGCACTCATGCAGGGCTGATTGTGTTCGTTTGCTGCTGGACTAATGTTTCAGCGTTCCCAGAGTGTGTTTGATTTCAGAAACGGGACGTAAACAATCAGCGGTGAGCTCAGGAGAAGTGTGCTGTAGTGTGCACTACCAGCAGAGGGCAGCAGCACTGCACACTTCATCCATCAGCAGTGTTGCCGGGCGGGATAGGCGACTTCCAGCACAAAACCAGCCCATAATAATGATATAATTTAAATCAGCTATTTTTAACTCATTAAAGACGACAAAATAATATCAATATAATTTTTACATAATTTGTTTTTGGTATAATTTCATATTATATGTCATTTCAAAATTATATTTCATGTATACACAAAAGTATTGTATATACAATTAACAATTATGAACTGTACTGCTATGCATAATAACTATGGAACAATGATGATAATAATAATAACATAATAATGGGAACTCGCCCAATCTGGCAACGCTGTCCATCAGACCTTTACTACAACAGGACAGACAGATAGTGGACCGTCTGTTTTATATTATATACATGCACACAATTATTCATTTTAATATTTACACGCGTATACTAGTTATTCATATTATGGAATTATGTAAATGCTCTATTAAATAAAATGTTATACAATTATTAATATAAATTATTATATATATATACACTCACACACACATATTTGAACCAATTGTATGCACAATTATAAAAATAAAATATAATTATTGCATATAAATGCTTATTAATATTATAATTATGTAAGTGGTTAATTATTGAATTACGTTTAGTAATTCAATAATTATTCATTTTATTAATATACATTTTTACATTTATTTCATATTATATATGTCATTTTAAAATTGTTTTATGTATAGACAAAATAATTATGTATATACAGTTAACAATTATTAAATATATTGATATGCATAATTGTTGTAATTTACATTATATTACATCAAATATATTATCATAATTCATTTATTTACATCATATATAATATAAAATGTATGTATTTAATTGCCTAATCTTATGATTATGTAAATGCTTCGTTTCGGTTTAAATAAAATAACATTAAAATAAGCAATTATTATTACAAAATATTAATAATAATTGTATGCGCACAATTAATGATTAATTATTGCATTAGTAGTTTTATATCAATAATTGCTATTTAAATATTTCTGATTATTACTATAATATATTAAGACTTTTATACAAACAATTAGCAATTAATTGAGTATAATAAATAAATACATTAGTCTTTAATTCCTATTAATGGCTATTATTTTATATAACTATGTAAATGTTTTATTTTTTTTGAATAAAATAAAATTAAGTGTTTTATGTTGATAAGAAAATGCATGAATATATTTGTATCAGCATTGGTGTTAAATATCAGCCATGCATCGTCCATAATGGTTCAGTGTTTCTCATTAAGCATCAGTGTGTGCTGCTCTCTATTAGGTCCTGTAGGGTCTGTTGTATTACGAGGACTGAGGGCATCTATTGTTGTGTTTTGAGTCTGAAAGCAGCTGCTGCGCATCAGTTCGGTCCACACTTCAGCATTGCTTCTTCCACAGAAAACACATTTAACGAGTCCAGTGTAATTATGTCTGTAGCGTTTCATCACGCCTGCCTCTGTCTCCGCAGGAGGAGTCGGTGCTGAAGACGGTGCGTCTGAAGCAGGAGCACGTCTGCGTGATCGAGCAGCTGGAGCAGACCATCGAAGACCTGCGCTGTAAGATCGCCGAGCTGGAGAAACCGCAGCCCCTGCTGGAGCGGGAGGTGCTGACGCAGGACCAGGAGTGCGGAGGAGAGGAGCGCCTCCTCCCAGACGTCTGCCATGTGGACCTGCAGACTGAAAACACTGCACTGCTGCCGCTGGAGGCCAAATCGGTGCAGACGTCTCCCATGGAGGAGAGCTTTACGTTTAAAGTGCCTCCTGTGGAGGCGCAGGTGCCGGGGAGGAGTGACTCCTCGATGCCGTCAGAAACTGAGAATGCTTCGCAAGCGTTTGTGTGCATGTGCCAGCAGCAGCCGGGCGCTTCGGTGCCTCCTCCACCTCCTCTTCCTCCCTCCGGGATGTGTGCACCTCCTCCTCCACCTCCGCTTCCAGGAATGAGTGCTCTTCCTCCTCCACCTCCTCTCCCAGGCATTTCATTTCCTCCTCCTCCGCCTCCTCTACCAGGAATGGATGGGCCTCCTCCTCCACCTCCTCTACCAGGAATGGGTGCGCCTCCTCCTCCGCCTCCTCTCCCAGGCATTTCATTTCCTCCTCCTCCGCCTCCTCTACCAGGAATGGGTGCGCCTCCTCCTCCACCTCCTCTACCGGGAATGGGTGCGCCTCCTCCTCCGCCTCCTCTACCGGGAATGGGTGCGCCTCCTCCTCCGCCTCCTCTACCGGGAATGGGTGCGCCTCCTCCGCCTCCTCTACCGGGAATGGGTGCGCCTCCTCCTCCGCCTCCTCTACCGGGAATGGGTGCGCCTCCTCCTCCGCCTCCTCTACCAGGAATGGGTGCGCCTCCTCCTGCGCCTCCTTTACCTGGAATGGGTGCGCCTCCTCTACCAGGAATGGGTGCGCCTCCACCTCCTCCTCCTGGTCCTCCTATGTCCTTCGGTTTGGGCTCTCTGCCTCCTCCGCTCCCGCTGGGTCTGTACGCATTTGGAGCTCCTCATGAGAAACCGCCTCGCAAAAGCTTGATGGAGCCTCCGAGACCCATGAAACCGCTCTACTGGACCCGAATACAGCTGCACAGCAAAAAGTACCGTCATTTCATAATTTGGTTCAGCTGCTGTTTAGATCAGTACTCCCTTCCTTACTCCCTCCTTACTCCTCCCTTACTCCCTTCCTTCCTTATTCCCTTCCTTCCTCCCTTCCTTACTCCCTTCCTTACTCCCTTCCTTACTCCCTTCCTTCCTTATTCCCTCCCTTACTCCCTTCCTTCCTTACTCCCTCCTTCCCTCCTCCTTCCTTCCTTATTCCTTCCTTACTCCCTCCTTACTCCCTTGCTCCCTCCTTGCTCCCTCCTCCCTCTCCCTTGCTTCCCTCCTTGCTCCCTCCCTTGCTCCCTCCCTTACTCCTCCCTTACTCCCTCCCTTACTCCTTCCTTACTCCCTCCCTTACTCCCTTCCTTCCTTATTCCTTCCTTATTCCCCTTCCTTACTCCCTCCTTACTCCCTTCCTTCCTTATTCCTCCTTACTCCCTCCTTACTCCCTTCCTTCCTCCCTTCCTTACTCCCTTTTACTCCTCCCTTACTCCCTTCCTTCCTTATTCCCTTCCTTCCTTACTCCCTTCCTTACTCCCTCCCTTACTCCCTTCCCTTACTCCCTTCCTTACTCCCTCCCTTATTCCTTCCTTATTCCTTCCTTCCTTATTCCCCTCCCTTACTCCCTCCCTTACTCCCTTCCTCCTTGCTCCTTCCTTACTCCCTTCCTTACTCCCTTCCTTACTCCCTTCCTTACTCCTTCCTTACTCCCTTCCTTCCTTACTCCCTTCCTTACTCCTCTTCCTCCTTACTCCCTCCTTACTCCCTTCCTTCCTTATTCCCTCCTCTCCTCCTTACTCCCTCCTTCCTTACTCCCTCCCTTACTCCCTCCTTACTCCCTTCCTTCCTTACTCCCTCCCTTACTCCCTCCCTTACTCCCTCCCTTACTCCCTTCCTTACTCCCTTCCTTACTCCCTTCCTCTTACTCCCTCCTTCCTCCCTTCCTTCCTCCCTTACTCCCTTCCTTACTCCCTCCCTTACTCCCTTCCTTCCTTACTCCCTCCCTTCCTTCCTCCCTCCCTTACTCCCTTCCCTTCCTTACTCCCTTCCTTACTCTCCTTCCTTCCTTACTCCTTCCTTCCTTACTCCTTCCTTCCTTACTCCCTTCGCTTCCTCCCTTCCTTACTCCCTTCCTTACTCCCTTCCCTTACTCCCTTCCTTACTCCCTCCCTTACTCCCTTCCTTCCTTACTCCCTTCCTTACTCCCTCCCTTACTCCCTTGCTTCCTTACTCCCTTCCTTACTCCCTTCCTTACTCCCTCCCTTACTCCCTTCCTTACTCCCTCCCTTACTCCCTTCCTTCCTTACTCCCTTGCTTCCTCCCTCCCTCCCTTACTCCCTCCCTCCTCCTTCCTGCCCCCCCTCCCCGGTCATGTGATTTTTCTGAGGCGTTAAAGCAGATGTTTTCCTCCGCAGGGACTCTCATGCTCTCGTGTGGGAGGAAATCGAAGAGCCACCCGTGGATTTTGATGAGTTTGTCGAACTCTTTTCCAAAACAGCAGTGAAAGAGAAGAAGAAGCCTCTGTCGGACACGATCACCAGGTCAAAGACCAAGCAGGTGAGCAGAGATGTCTGCGGCTCAGGATGAGGTCAGAGTTTGTATGAGTTTACGAGCGCGTGAACGCAGCGAGACTGAGTCCTGACGTTTGTGTACAGACTCCTCTCAGACGGCTCGGAGTAAATGACCGAGCACTTCGCACCGTTCCAGCTCTGATTGGAAATATGTGACCCTGGAGCACAAAACCAGTCATAAGGGTCAATTTTTCGACATTGAGATTTACGCATAATCTGAAAGCTGAATAAATTATATTTCCATTGATGTATGGATTGGACAATATTTGAAAATCTGGAATCTGAGGGTGCAAAAAAATCTAAATATTAAGAAAATCATCTTTAAAGTTGTTCTAATTAAGTTCTTAGCGATGCATATTAATAATTAAGCTTTGATATATTTACGGTAGGAAATATCTTCATGGAACATGATCTTAATATCTAATGATTTTGGCATAAAGGTAAAATCTATAATTTTGACCCATACAATGTATTGTTGGCTATTTCTACAAATACACCTGTGCTGCTTATGACTGCGTCTGTGCTCCAGGGACACATGTGACCGTAAAGAGCAGAACCGAGGCACATGAATATCATAAAGTGCTCCAAACGCTCGTGGGTTTATCAGATCGTGTGTGTCTGTTTCTGTAAAGGCTCATATGTGGGA
>CM050430.1:28633792-28636292 GCA_027564155.1 Gymnocypris eckloni scoliostomus | reverse complement strand
AATGTGGTTTAAAACGCTCACCGCCAATGGTGCAAATGATCTTTTATGTAAGTTTTTACAATCCAGAAGCATGTGGTTCTCCTCAATGCACATTGTTGAGTGCATGTCTGTTGTGATCAGGTGAGCCGTAAATATCATGCATTTTCAGATTTGAATACTCAGTTATGCATTTTCAGATTTGAATACTCAGTTATGCATTTTCAGATTTGTATACTCAGTTATGCATTTTCTCGAGGTTATTTTATAATCTTTGCAAAGTTTCTGCATTACAAAAAGGTCCAGTATTTGCAAAAATGATAATTTTGTGTCCTTTAATACCAGAAAACACACACTTGTATTGGATCAGGTGATCTAAACCACAGCGTAAGAGAGAAAAGATGTTCCTGGAAAACTTTCATAATGCACAAAACCAGTCATAAGTGTCAATTTTGTGAAATTGAGATTTATGCATCATCTGAAAGCTGAATAAATAATATTTCCATTGATGTATGGTTTGGACAATATTTGTAAATCTGGAATCTGAGGGTGCAAAAAAAATAAATATTGAAAAAAATCATCTTTAAATGAAGTTCTTAGCAATGCATATTAATAATCAATAATTAAGTTTTGATATATTTACGGTAGGTAATATCTTCATGGAACATGATCTTAATATCTAATGATTTTTGGCATAACAGAAAGACCCATACAATGTATTGTTGGCTATTGCTGCTCATGACTGCTTTTGTGCTGCAGGGTCACATATTTACGAATGTTTCCTGAATGATGCCAAATGTCTGCAAATCTTCCTGAAATACATTAATGTCCAAACAAGTTCAGAAATCACATCCCTGCAGGAATGAACGCTATGTCTCCTGAAAGCTTGTGTATATATAAATACGCACCATTTGAGCAGAACATTCGGGTCATGTGCTTTGATTAAAGCTGCTTTTGTTCATTTATTTGTAAAAATCATTTATTTATTTTAAAGCATCATGTGCCAGATCTTTAGAGCCGTCTTAAAACTCGATTCATATTCATTCCTCTGAGACATTAAGATGTTTTCGTCTGGCTCGCGCCGTAATTATGGAATCCAGACATGTTTGAATAGCCAAAAAAAGACAAACATACAGTCAGACTGCAGCAATGCACCTAATGATCGCGCTAATGTGTTTTTTCCGAACTTTAATGAGTGCTGTTTCCAGTCTGGCCCCGTGCACAGATGTCAGTCCTGCCGCTCGCTGTCGTATCTGTATATTGTCTTTTGATATCTGCCTTTTGAGTTTGTGTTTGAAGGCCGAGCGCTGAAAGCTGCTTCATATTAACCGTATTTACACTTAAAAAGGCCGTAAATGGGATGCGTTTGAAGTCTGTGATGGATCTCCTGATGACGCTTAATGGAGCCCCAGAGTTTATATTCACGCCTGAGCCGTACACACACTCTCCTGAATGAGCGTGTTTGTCTTAGCCTCGTTTTTTCTTTGTGTCTGAGAGCGAGAGAGCCGTTTTCTGTCTTTGATCACCTTCATGATGGCCTTACGGCGCTCGGCTGTGCGTCTCGGTGCCGTTTGATGTCGGATGCTTTGTTTATGAAGGGATTTGTTCTGCAGCTCGCAGAGAAACTCGGCCAAGTCTGGATCTCTTACAGACCTAGAGACGGGATGGTAGGTAGTAAAGATAGTAGAAGTACATTATTTTTTTATTTTTTTATTCCCAACATGCAATAGATATTAACATTACTTCACATAATGATCTTTTGATGAGGTGCTGTTGCTGCCGTAGTGCACGTCTGCCTCTCTGTCATTTCTGTCTGTCTGTTGTTTTTACATTTGTACATCTGTCTGTCATTTACATGTCTGTCTGTCTCTCCGTCTGTCTCTCCGTCTGTCTGTCTGTCATTTACGTCTGTCTGTCAGTTGTTTTTTACGTCTATCCATCTGTCTACTTATCTGTCTGTCTGTCTCTCCGTCTGTCTGTCTCTCCGTCTGTCTGTCTGTCTCGTCTGTCTGTCTGTCTGTCTGTCTCTCCGTCTGTCTGTCTCTCCGTCTGTCTGTCTCTCCGTCTGTCTGTCTCTCCGTCTGTCTGTCTCTCCGTCTGTCTGTCTGTCTCCGTCTGTCTGTCTGTCTGTCTGTCTCTCCGTCTGTCCTTATCTCCGTCTGTCTGTCTGTCTGTCTGTCTGTCCGTCTCTCCGTCTGTCCTTATCTCCGTCTGTCTGTCTGTCCGTCTGTCTGTCTGTCCATCTGTCTGTCTGTCCGTCTGTCTGTCTCTCCGTCTGTCTGTCTCTCCGTCTATCTGTCTCTCCGTCTGTCCTTATCTCCTTCTGTCTGTTGCATCTGGTTGTTTATTGTACTTTCACAACACCACATTTTCCATAATTTGCTGCCCCAAACTCCGTTTCTGTTGTTCTTTAGCTCTTTGAGAAGGAAACTCATGAGACGCTGTGGCTTTTATTGGACTCTGGCTTCCTAACGACTTTGATTACACTCTGTTCTGCTTCCAAACGAACCCAAATAATAATGTG
>CM050430.1:28591292-28618792 GCA_027564155.1 Gymnocypris eckloni scoliostomus | reverse complement strand
TGTGTGTGTGTGTGTGTGTGTGTGTGTGTGTGTGATTGTGTGTGCATGTGGGATTGTGGGTAACTGGTACGGTTTGTGCCCGTGACGAGGATTAGAGCTGTTTTTGGTGAGTCTCTGAACCCTGTGGGTCACAGTCAGTTCCTCCTGAAGCCGCTGTTAAACCTCAACTTAACTCTATATAGACAAACTCAAGACACACGTCACATCATACCAGTGTTGATTTAGTGTCGTTGATGTACCGTTACAGCTTTTAATGGTTATTTTTGTTTTTTTCTATTTTAATTTGATTTTTACAGTTACTTTTGTCTGTTTTTGTCATTTATTAGTTTTTAATTGTCTATGTAGTTAAGTTTTAGTTTAGTTTGGATATTTTAATTTTAAAGTTTAAGTAATAGTTTGTCTTTTTTTAAATATAGTCTGTACAGTTTTTACAAAGTTCTAGTTTTTTTATTTTAGGTATTCAATTTACTTTTATTTCAAAAGGTTTTAGCAATTTTTCTTTTTATTATATTATCTATATAGTTTTTGGGGGTATGATGTAAAATACATTGAGTATGTCGTAAATTTAGAGGAGTTTGATGTAGAATATGTTGAGTATGTCGTAGAGTTAGAGTATTATGTTGAGTATGTTGTAGAGTATGAGGAGTATGATGTAGAATACATTGAGAATTATAGAGTTTGAGTATGGTGTAGGATACGTTGAGTATTATAGTTTGAGTATGATGTAGAATACGTTGACTATGTTGTAGAGTTTGAGGAGTATGATATAGAATATGTTGAGTATGTCATAGAGTTAGATGTTGACTATGTATATGGTATGATGTTGAGTGTTGTGGAGTATGAATATGATGTAGAATGTTGAGTGTTGTGGAGTATGAATATGATGTAGAATATGTTGAGTGTTATGGAGTATGAATATGATGTAGAATATTGAGTGTTGTAGAGTATGAATATGATGTAGAATATGTTGAGTGTTATGATATAGAATATGATGTGAGTATGTTGTAGAGTTTGAGTATTGATGTAGAATATGTTGAGTATGTTGTAGAGTTTGAGTATGATGTAGAATATGTTGAGTATGTTGTAGAGTTTGAGTATGATGTAGAATATGTTGAGTATGTTGTAGAGTTTGAGTATTATGTAGAATATGTTGAGTATGTTGTAGAGTTTGAGTATTATGTAGAATATGTTGAGTATGTTGTAGAGTTTGAGTCTTATGTAGATATGTTGAGTATGTTCTAGAGTTTGAGTATTATGTTGAGTATGTTGTACAGTTTGAGTATTATGTTGTAGAGTTTGAGTATTATGTAGAATATGTTGAGTATGTTCTAGAGTTTAGATGTTGACTATGTGTATGTACAGTTTGAGTATTATGTTGAGAGTTTGAGTATTATGTAGAATATGTTGAGTATGTTGTAGAGTTTGAGTATGATGTAGAGATATGTGGAGTATGTTGTAGAGTTTGAATATATGTAGAATATGTTGAGTATGATATAGAATATGTTGAGTATGTTGTAGAGTTTGAGTATTATGTAGAATATGTGGAGTATGTTGTAGAGTTTGAGTATTATGTAGAATATGTTGAGTATGTTGTAGAGTTTGAGTATTATGTAGAATATGTTGAGTATGTTCTAGAGTTTGAGTATTATGTAGAATGTGTGGAGTATATTGTAGAGTTTGAATATTATGTAGAATATGTTGAGTATGTTCTAGAGTTTGAGTATTATGTAGAATATGTGGAGTATGTTGTAGAGTTTGAGTATTATGTAGAATATGTTGAGTATGTTCTAGAGTATGAATATTATGTAGAATATGTTGAGTATGTTGTAGAGTTTGAGTATGATGTAGAATATGTTGAGTATGTTGTAGAGTTTGAGTATGATGTAGAATATGTTGTAGATGTTGGAGTATTATGTTGTTGTAGTATGATGTGGATGTCTGTAGTCAGTAACTCTCTCTGTTGTAGAGTTTGAATATGATGTAGAATATGTTGAGAATATGATGTAGATGTTGAGTATGTTGTAGAGTTTGAGTATGATGTAGAATATGTTGAGTATGTTGTAGAGTTTGAGGAGTACGATGTAGAATATGTTGAGTTTGATAAGTATGATGTAGAATATGTTGCAGAGTTTGATAAGTATGATATAGAATATGTTGAGTATGTTGTAGAGTTTGAGTATTATGTAGAATATGTTGAGTATGTTGTAGAGTTTGAGTATTATGTAGAATATGTTGAGTATGTTGTAGAGTTTGAGTATTATGTAGAATATGTTGAGTATGTTGTAGAGTTTGAGTATTATGTAGAATATGTTGAGCTATTATATAGAATATGTTGAGTATGTTGTAGAGTTTGAGTATTATGTAGAATATGTGGAGTATGTTGTAGAGTTTGAGTATTTTGTTGTAGAGTTTGAGTATTATGTAGAATATGTGGAGTGTTGTAGAGTTTGAGTATTATGTAGAATATGTTGAGTATGTTCTAGAGTTTGAGTATTATGTAGAATATGTTGAGTATGTTGTAGAGTTTGAGTATTATGTAGAATATGTGGAGTATGTTGTAGAGTTTGAGTATTATGTAGAATATGTTGAGTATGTTGTAGAGTTTGAGTATTATGTAGAATATGTGGAGTATGTTGTAGAGTTTGAGTATTATGTAGAATATGTGGAGTATGTTGTAGAGTTTGAGTATGATGTAGAATATGTTGCGTATGTTGTAGAGTATGATGTTGAATATGTGTAGGATATGATGTTGAGTATGTTGTAGAGTATGTTGTAGAGTTGGGTGAGTATGATGTAGAATACATGGAGTATGATGTAGGATATGTTGTAGGGGATGATTTAGAGTATGATATTGAATATGCTGTAGATGTGTGGAGTATTATGTTGTTGGAGTATGATGTGGATGTCTGTGTCAGTAACTCTCTCTCTCTCTCTATCCCCCCCCCCCGTGTTGTTTCTCAGGCTGAAGGCGGCGGAGGAGAGTTTCCGACAGGTCAAAGAAAAAGCCACATACAGCGTCAAACCCAAACACGCGTCTGGAATCGTAAGCCATTTTATTTACAATTTACATGGTTTCAAAGCAGTCTAACTGAAAATCATGTTTTTAATGTTTATAAAATCTTCATGCCTTATAGTCTGAATTATGATTAGAGCAATCAGTCAGTTGAGATTTGCTATATAGTATATCACTTTAGGTGAATGGGGACAAAGTTGTATACACTTAGTGTTTGTAGGTTGGAGTTATTAATTATGCATATGAAACCTGTAAGGTTTGTTTGAGAGGCTTAATTACTATTAGATGATGTGTATATCACTGACATGGTTAAACGATGCCCATGAAAGACTCCATGAATGTGTTGAGTGAGTTATGAAGCCAAAAACACTGATGCTGAGAGATTTCTCTTCTATATTCCTCTCGCTCATACAGTAGATAATAATCTTGCAGTGAAAAATAGTTTGGCACAGTGGTTAACCAGAAAAATGAAAATGGCACGTCATGCCGATAAAGGTTGCCAACCCCTGGTCTAGATCATGCAATTGCAAGAAAAAACTATTATGAGATTAAAACGTCGCAATTAACTATATTTTATCCATAAGTAACACATTTGGACTAGCGTAAACGTCATTGCACACGGAGTCTGAAATGTTCGCACGTTGAAAAATAAATACGAGCTCACGTTATGTCAATCGCGTTTACACACTGCCTCCGAAATTTTCATCCGTCATAAAAAAATTCGGATTGGGTTTGATTTTTGTGCGTTTTTCGCATCCGTGGCAATCATTTTGAGTTGTTTTGACCATTCAGAGCCACAAGCGAACGCCAAAATCAGTCAAGTTGATCCACTTCGTCTCGCAGCACAAAGCACTGTTTATACATCCGTGCACACTGAGTTCACAGAAACTTCTTTCTCAACGGATTATTTAATACGCAGTGTGCAAGGTTTCTGTGCGTTAAGGATTACGTTGAATACGAAAACTTCAGACTCCGTGTGCAGAGACCTGAAGTATATTTGACTCTTGAGTCTCTCCGGAGCTCTAGATGCTGCTCATCTCTAACGATGATCCTGAAATTAACCCGTAATGCACTCGCCTTTATAAACTGTTTCCAGTGAGTAATTCAAACACAGGTTTATTTTCAGGATGGTGTCATTTGTGCAAGCCGCATGAGATTGTACTGAGCCTCTTTATTTCCTCAGAAAGCAAAGTTGGGCATGAAGATCTGAGACGGATGTTCATCTGTAAATCGCTCTCGCGGCAGTGTCCAGGTGTTGCGTATCTCCGTACATACTGAAGCAATATCATCAAAACAAGGTTGTTTTATTTTTAACAGACGAAAAAAAGGCAAGAGAAAGCATACTAAACATCAGCACCGTCACATGCTTTTAAACCAATGCTGGTTAGTGCAGTCTAACTTGTTCAAAGCACACTCCAAGTCCTACAGGACCTGAAAGAGACACTCCGAATCGGATCAGTCTGCGGCGAACGTTCAGGAATCGACTCTGTTTTTGTGAAATTATGCAATGTTGTTTTCTGTTCTCGCTGCATTCTCACTCGACGTATTTTTAAATTAATGTAAATATTAACGTCTTTATGTAGCATTGGTTTGTTTTTAGCATGTGTGGATGGACATGTGCAATAACGGTTTGTATCTGAACGTTTTGAGAAGTGTAATTTATGTAAAATAAAGGGATTAATAAATTCAGACATTTTTATTTATTTGACACGATTGGAGATTTACTGACATATCTGGGATGTTTTATAATCTTGTGAATGTCTTCAGGATTTTATTGTGCGTCTCAAACAAGCATTTTGGTTCGTTTTGTTTATTATTAAGACACTAATACGAGTTCAGAGCTCACATTTTGCATTTTAAAGAGACATGCACACCAAAAACCTCCACTCAAAATAACTGAAACAAATCATTTTACATAAGATTAGCAATATGGGAAAGGCATTTAAATCATATTTCTGATTTAATGAACATATCCAGGCGTGCACATGTGTTTGAGACCCATATGAGACTCATTAAATATTACTATGAAAAAATTCATAACCGTGATGATTACATTAATGCATTTTTATGTGAACCTGGAGCACAAAACCAGTCATAAGGGTCAATTTTTTTTATTTTTTTTATTAATGCATCATCTGAGAGCTGAATAAATAATATTTCCATTGATGTATGGTTTGGACAATATTTGTAAATCTGGAATCTGAGGGTGCAAAAAAATCTAAATATTGAGAAAATCATCTTTAAAGATGTTCAAATTAAGTTCTTAGCAATGCATATTACTAACTTTGATATATTTATGGTAGGTAATATCTTCATGGAACATGATTTTAATATCTAATGATTTTTGTCATAAAATAAAACTGTATAATTTTGACTCATACAATGTATTGTTGGTTATTTCTACAAATATAGCTGTGCTGCTTATGACTGCTTTTGTGCTCCAGGGACACATATTTATATATTTTTAAACAAAATAATGTGTGCTAATACTGTTATATTCTTTAAAAAAATTATAGTAAACTAAAATGCTAATATTTAATTGATTTAAAAATAAAATGTATATGAATTTTCATTATTTTCAAACCTAAAATCATCAAGCTTTTATTTTATATCTTTGCTTCTTATCCCAGGGTTTACTGGAAGGTTTCTGAAGCAGGAAATAGAGTTTGTGTCAAACTGAGGCAAAGCACTCCAGATAATAGAAATAATGCACAAGGTTGATATTGGCGTCCACACAAACGCACGATAACATTGTTTATTGTAAGTGCACTTAAGTTACATTCTGCAAAATCGCTCTGAAAGTATTTGTTATATTATGGAAGCCCGTTTCTGCCACCAGAATAAACAATTATAAATAAAGTTTATAAATCTCACAATTTTCTCAATTCTGAAGTAAAAGGACATTTTCATGCAAGAAGCTCAACAAAAACTTGCAATTAAGAGAGAAAAGTCAAAATGTCAGAATTCTGTGTTTACATCTTGGAATTGTTTTTACCATGAAACATAAAATAAAGGTAATTGCGAATGTTTTAATTAGACAGTGCTGACCTTTTCTCACAATTTAATGCTTATATTTCACAAATCTGACTTTTTATTTAATTTTGCGTTATATAATCTCAAATTAATGAATATGAGTTTGCATCTCGTGATTTTGACTTAATCACAATTCTGACTTTTTTTCCTCACAATTGCGTGTTTTCTCGAATATTTGAGTTTTTGGATGCAATATCATATCTTGCATTTCTGAGTTTGTATCTTGGAATTGTTTCTTTGCTTCTACCATGAAACAAATAATGAAGGTAATTGCAGCAACTTTTTTTTAATTGGACAGTTCTTACATTTACTCACAATTGTGTTCTTATATTTCACAATTTTGACTTTTCTCCATTTCCGTGATATAATCTCAAATTAATGCTATTTTTTTGGGCATTTTGTAATTTTGACAATCAATACTGATTAATTTTTTTTCTCACAATTGCGTGTTTTCTTGTGTTTTCTCTTTTTGGATGCAACACTGAGTTCATATCTTGCATTTCTGAGTTTACAATTTTAATTATAAAATTATTAAATTTAAATAATTTGCGAGGAATTCAGAATTGTGAGATATAAACCCAGAATTGCAAGACTTAAAGTCCATATTATATAGTTGCGATGTGGACTCCATTGTTTTCTTATAGTTACAGCGATTATTGAAACTTTGCTATAGTTATCATTCTTGGAGTGGGGGCCTTAATACCCAGTACACCAATTTTCCCCACTAATCTGCAGATTTGCATTGGATCTGCGTTGAATTGATTACTGAGGTTATCAAACACAATCATGCAAATCTTTCAGGGTTTTTAAAAGTGCAAGTCAAACTCTATTTCAAGATAACTACTAACCAATGGAGAAAAACAAACCACATGAAGACTAGTTCTCCCACGTCAGCTTTAGATAAACCAGACTGAACCCCTAAAAAACAGAAGACGAGAATAATAGAACTCAATAGTTTTAATATAGACTTCAGTTGTTTCTCTACATATATATACTTTTGCTGTACCATATTTCTATAGAATCTCTATAATCAGTCTAGTTATGCATGTTTGGTGTTAACTATCATTGATCATCACACGGCAGCTCCTCATAGAGTCCAGTGTGGAGTCATTTCTCTGCACATCAGTTCGTTTTCACACGCTCTCTAGTGACCGATTATGACCTTGATGACCGAGAGTGACCAATAGTGTCCGATGCAGACTGTTGGAGACCGATAGCGACCAATGAAGATCTATGGTGACCAATAGTGTCCAATGATGACTGATAGTGACCTGTGATGTCCGATTGAGACCAGTAGTGTCTGATGATGACCGATAGTGACCAGTGGTGATTGATGAAGACCAATGGTGACCGACAGTGACCAATGAAGACCTATGGTGACCAATAGTGTCCAATGAAAACCAATAGTGACCAGTGGTGACTGTTGGAGACCAATGAAGACCTATGGTGACCAATAGTGTCCGATGATGACCAATGATGACTAATAGTGACCAGCGGTAACTGTTGGAGACCAATGGTGACCGACAGTGACTAATGAAGACCTATGGTGACCAATAGTATCCGATGGAGACCAGTAGTGACCGATAGTGTCCAATGATAACCAATAGTGACCAGTGGTGACTGTTGGAGACCAATGGTGACCAATAGTGTCTGATGGAGACTAGTAATGACCGATAGTGTCCAATGATGACTAATAGTGACCAGTGGTGACTGTTGGAGACCAATGGTGACCGACAGTGACCAATGAAGACCTGTGGTGACCAATAGTGTCCAATGATAACCAATAGTAACCTGGTAACTTTTGGAAACCAATGGTGACCGACAGTGACCAATGAAGGCCTATGGTGACCAATAGTATCCGAAGGAGACCAGTAGTGACCGATAGTGTCCAATGATAACCAATAGTGACCAGTGGTGACTGTTGGAGACCAATGGTGACCGACAGTGACCAATGAAGGCCTATGGTGACCAATAGTATCCGAAGGAGACCAGTAGTGACCGATAGTGTCCAATGATAACCAATAGTGACCAGTGGTGACTGTTGGAGACCAATGGTGACCGATGTTGAGCGATAGTTAACAATGGTGACTGATAGTGACCAGTGTCCAGCAGGACAGTCTTAAGATGGCGTGCTGAAGCCTTGCAGTCTTTCAGCTCAGATTAGCAGCAGGTGTTTCCAGCGAAACGTGGTCAGGATCTCACTGTTTCCCAGACTCGGACACGCTGACGGACATGCAGCGGCACTGCTTGACGCGCTGGATCTTGCGGTAGCGGACGTCCGGCTGCAGGTCAGGGCAGTCGAGCTCCACGGTGAGGCTGGTGAAGCGCTGCGGCCTGCAGAAGGCACAGGACTGGAAGGACTCCTGCTCTTTCCTGACGTGCCGCGGGATGTAGAAGGAGTTGCACTGGCCGTAGCAGAAGCGGTTGATGACGGTGCGGCTCCTGCATCCCTCCTGACTGACCGTCTGCCGCAGCGGCTGCGTCTTGCACCAGTCGCTCTTCAAGTACTTGCGCTCCGTCACCACCAGAGCTTCCTGGCTGGAGGCCAGCACTTCCTGTTTGCGTGCGCGCCGGTCGGAGGTGTTGGGGTTGGTCTTGAAGGGGGACGGGATGGATCCCTGCGGTCGGGTTTTACGGCCAGCGGAGGCGAGACACAGCAGGCCGGCGAGCAGCAGCCACAGCGCCACCTTACAGCTCATCCTGGAATAGACCGAGAGAGAGAGAACATCAGATCATCATTACACACACCTGTAAGTACAAGACCTCCCATCAGCAACACCTTTGACTCTTTTATTGCTTAATACCAGAAACACTGATTAAGTGCTTTTCTGCTGAAACTAGTTGAGCTCCAAATGACAGACATGAACTAAAAGACTCAAACTCTGGTTAGGGTTAACTAGACTAGTCTAATGGTTTAGGGTTAGACTTTTAATAAGGTAGTTAGCACATCACACACTATATTTATATATATTTATTAGTGCTGTCAAACGGTTAATTGCATCCAGAATAAAAAGATTTTGTGTACATAATATATGAGTGTGTACTGTACATATAAATACAAACACATGCATGTATATATTTAAGAATAATGTTTATATGCATTGATGAAATTAACAGTTTGATGTGCCAGAACTTTCTTGAGAAAGGAGAAAACTGAAGTCATTGCATTTGGAACAAACGCACACTCACAAACACACACACACACACACTCACTCACTCACTCACTCACTCACCCCACACACACACACACACACACACACACACACACACATCACTCACCTCACTCACGCTTACTCACACACACACACACACCTTCACACACACACACACACACACACTCATGCACAAACAAACACACTCGCACTCATTCTTAAACATGCACAAACACACACACACACACACACACACACACACACACACACACACACACACACACACACACACACACACACACACCTTCACTCACACACACACACACACACACACACACACACACTCACTCACTCACTCACTCACTCACTAACACACACACGTGGACACCTTCACTCACGCTTACACACACACTCACACTCATGCACAAACAAACACACTCGCACTCATTCTTAAACATGCACAAACACACTCATTCACTCACACACACACATGCACAAACAAACACACACACACACACTCTCATTCACTCTCAAATATGCACGCATGCACACCTTCACTCACGCTTACCCACACACACACACACACACTCACACACACACACACACACACGTGCACACCTTCACTCACGCTTACACACACACTCACACTCATGCACAAACAAACACACTCGCACTCATTCTTAAACATGCACAAACACACTCATTCACTCACACACACACTCTCATTCACTCTCAAACATGCACGCATGCGCACACCTTCACTCACGCTTACCCTCATACACACACACACACACACACTCTCAAACATGCACAAGCACACACGCGCACACCTTCACTCACGCTTACCCTCATACACACACACACACACACACACACTCACTCTCAAACATCCACAAACACACACGCGCACACCTTCACTCACGCTTACCCTCACACAACACACACACACACTCGTTTTCTAAACTAAAACACAATGCAGTTAATTACTGCTACATTCCTGCCCGTTAAATATCAATCTTCTATTAGTTTGAGTATTTCTGTGTAGATGGACACCGGTACGCTTGGGGTCAGAAACAGTCTTTGAGGAGATATGAATAATGGGTCGAGGCGTGAAAAGTAACCCGTCCTGAGACTTTCGTGACGACACAGATCGAGTGTTTCAGGCCTAATGTGTCGAGTCACGCCGTCTAATGATTCAGAGCGTGTTCAGTCGGACTCGTGTCGAAGCGCTGTGCCCCGAGCTTTCACTTTGTCTTACGCCGGACAGCTTTAGCACACATGTGGCATCGCCGGAAGGAGTGATTCATTCCCATAAACCAAATATTTACGAAGCAGCTCTTTGTGGTGAATCCAAGCTCCTCGCTTTCATCCCAGAGAGCGTCAAGGTTGAACCTCTTCCCTGTTGTTGATTAGAAATCTGCTCTTGTTGTTCCTCTCTGGGCTCATCTGTACTCCGCAGAACTCGGGCTGTGTGCATGAAGATGATGAACGCGGTCGTTGTGTTAGTTTGATACGCGCTCCGTCTGCTGTTGCACAAGAGAAGCGTTTCTTCAGTCTGCTGATGGTGGAGACTAGGGCTGTGTGATTTGATTTGTGATTTTAACTCTGCAGTCAAGCTTCAGCTCAATATTGTACAGTAGCACAGTTCATCGAGAATCAGAAAACAAACAATAGAAACCATCATAGAAATTCTTATAGCTTCCATAAACACACACACACTGATTTATAAAACAGTCATAACTAAAAACATTGTATTTGATCAGCAATTTATCATTTTGAGTGAATGTTTCATTTTTTTTTACTGCATTACATTTTTATATTAATACAAATATTATTGAAATTGCACATGAACCACACCAAAAGTGTGATGCAAATTTATATTTATAAATATTATTTTAGTAATAATAAATAAATAATATAATATATAATAATACAAAATACAATAAATAATAATAATAATTAATAATATTAATATATATATATATATAATAATATATAATAACAAATAATAAAACGTAATAATAATAATAAAAAATTATAATTAAAAATATATATATAATTAAATAAAAAAAAATAATAATACAAATAAAATATGATAAAACATAATAATAACAATAAAATATAATAAAACGTAAATAATAATAATAATTATTATATAAATATTATTTTAGTATTCATTGTATGACATTACATTTTTTAATTATCATTTTTAACCCCACTGGAATTAATGTAACTACATTTCTTTGATTGTATAACTCATGATTGCTAAAAAAAAATCTACTTTATGGAACAAAACTACTTAAATTTTGAAGAATTTCAAACATTTTACTTTAATAAACTTCTACCTTAAAATTAAAAATGCAGATTTTTCATGTTGCAGTGGTTCATCAATAAACGGATGTATTGTTCATCAGCCAAATTGAGGCAATATGTATTTCACAGAAGTTTTTTAACATAACTTGATATACATTTGACCAGAAGTATGTGACTCCAGACTCGGCTACTTTTTAATCCGCTTATGTCTTTAGAATAATAGTAAAACAATACATGTGTATTTTGAGGGTCTTAAAGCTTTGGCAATGTTTCGTTCCCTCTGAAACCATTGGAGGGGGAAGAAAGGTCGTGACCTTCGTTTAGGGTCGAGGATGATGGGAGGGGTCACAGGAAGTGCCTCAAAAACCAGCCAATGACACGCTTGGAGAGAGTTCACTGCTCTGGACTGAACCTTTTCTTTATAGCCGCCGTAATATATAAATAAAGATATTAATAACACCGAGATCTGATCAGATGAGTCGCATTAAAAATGCTGAAAAACACTTAATGCACCATTTGGTCTCCAATTAGACGATTTTAATTATATGCCAGAATAATTTATTGCATAATGTTAATATAATGTTGCTGCTTTTTTTGTGAAAGCAATGAAAACGTAATAAATAACACACTTCTGACAGACGGTTATTAAACAGACCGTCACAGACGAGCGGCGCTTTCCAAACACAGCTAATGTGCACAGCCCACATCAAACACACACACACACACACACACACACACACACACACACACACACACACACACACACACACACACACTGACACACACACACACAGCTCACACACACACACACACACTCACACACACACACACATGCTCTCACACACACGACACACACACACTGCTCACACACACACACACACACACAAGCTCACACACACACACACACACACACACACACACACACACTCTCACACACACACACACGCACACTCACCTCGCACACTCTCACACACACACACGCACACACTTAAACACACACACTCACACACACACACACACTCTCCACACACAACACTTAAGCACACACACACGCACACCGCCACACTCACACACACACACACACACACACACACACACACTCAACACACACACACACACACACACACACACAGCTGGAAAGCATTGTTTCTGGTCGTGTAACTAGTGTAATGTATGTACAGATCCACCAGAAACGTTCAGAAAGAGCTCCAGATACTCCAATGACCTGATTTACATCGTTACTGGAGCTCAAATTGATTGTGTGTGTGTGTGTGTATATATATGTGTGTGTGCGTGTGTCATGTGAGGTGATTGTGTGTGCGTGCGTGCGCGTGCGTGCGCATCATGTGTGTGTGTGTGTGTGTGTGTGTGTGTGTGTGTGTACATGCGTGTGTGTGTGTACATGCGTGTGTGTGTGTGTGTGTGTGTGTGTGTGTGTGTGTGTGTGTGCGTGCATCATGTAGTTGTAATTGATTGTCTGGTGGATTAGTGCTGCTGTGAAGTCTGAGGGGTGTTTAGCTGATCCTGCATCAGTAACTCCTGCCGGTGTCTCTGTGTTCGAATCCACCGCTTCAGACTCGATGATCCGCTGCTTCTGACTCTATCAGACCTGCTCTACACATGATCCGAGTCTTCAGTCAATTCAGTTTACAATCCGTTTGAGCGGTGTAGAGCTTTTCCACATTCACTTCATCCAGAATAAATAATCATTTAAAACATTAACACTTTAGAAGGTGTTATACATATGTGTCTCTGCAGCACAGACGCAGTCATAAGCAGCACAGCTATATTTGTAGAAATAACCAACAATACATTGTATGAGTCAAAATTATACATTTTTCTGTTATGCCAAAAATCATTAGATATTAAGATCATGCTCCATGAAGATATTTCCTACCGTAAATATATCAAAACATAATTATTGATTATTAATATGCATTACTAAGAACTTAATTTGAACAACTTTAAAGATGATTTTCTCAATATTTAGATTTTTTCAGATTCCAGATTTTCAAATATTGTCCAAACCATACATCAATGGAAATATGATTTATTCAGCTTTCAGATGATGCATACATCTCAATTTCACAAAATCGAGCTGGTTTTGACTGGTTTTGTGGTCCGGGGTCACATATATTATAACAAATGTTTATTTAGTATGTGATTAATCGTGATCGCACTAGTGTATAGGTGCCTGGGACACGATGTGTGTGACTTCAGAATCATCTCCTGCTGCAGATGAATCTACGCAAACGAGTTTTCTTTCCTGTGTTGACGTATTATCTTCTGAAACCGAGTCGGGTGGGACATGCGCTATTTAAGGGCTAACCCTCTGGTGTTGTTCGGTCATTTTAGACCCCAAAAGTGGAAATTAAAAAAACTGCTACTTCATCAGAATCTGTGTGACTTTTGTGGCAGTTGCTGTGATTATTAAAAAAATAATAAATCGTGGACTTGATCCGGAAAAGCTAAATGGCCGGGGAAATAGTCCCATTTGTGTGTGTCAATATTTAGATTTTTTTGCACTCTCAGATTCCAGATTTTCAAATCATAACAAACCATACATCAATGGAAATATTATTTATTCAGATGATGCATAAATATACATTTCCAAAATGGACTCTTATGACTGGTTTTGTGCTCCAGGGTCACATATATTAAGAGAACGTTACATTTGAACGTTTTCTGAACATTCTGAAACAAATGTAACATTTCTACATCGGTCAAAGGTTCCAGCGGACGGACGTTCATGTAACAGTTTGAGAACATTTATTAAAGACTTTAATTCTTTGGAAATTGAACTTATAATTAAAAACAATTATTTTAAACACTAACCACTTTTACATTTTTTCTTAGTTGTATAACATGTTCATTTTGTAATCATTATTGGAAATGTTACGTTTGAATGTTCTGAAACAAAGTTACATAATTATTTTAAACATAAATGTTTTTCTTGATTTATACAAACTTTAAAGGAACTTTTTTAATATTCTCTGAAACAAGTTGCAAAATGTACAATAAAAATTCAAATGTCCAAATAAAACAAAACATTCCATGAATGATAATGTTTTTGAGACTTTAGAAATTAATCATCTTATTAAAAATTATTATTTTAAAAAGTTATGAATAACTTGATTCACTAAAAAAAGTCATCAGAAATGACCATTAAATGAGGCCATTAAATGCCAAAATGGTGAAGTATCAGCTGATTAATCAATATATGGCTAGTTATGAGTGTGGTTATGATTATAAAATCATAGCAGAGTATATTAGCGATGAAAGCTGTATAAATCCTCTTTGGCTCAGTACCGGCTCGAGCGCTCACCGACCCGCAGAAACAGCCCTGATCGGATCAAACCCTCATCACAAGCAGAGCCGAGCCTCACCTGGACGAGTGTGTGGTCAGAGACGGATCCAGAGTCCAGGAACGCCGGTGCGGTCAAGCCCATGGACGGAGCAGACCAGAGCCTCTCAGACGAACTCTGCTTTCTGCCTCGTCTCCGTCACTCGCATGTGGATCTTATCACACGGAGAGCGTTCTATTGGCTCTGACCAGCAAACAAATCATGCCCCTCTCTCTCTCTGTTTCTCTCTCTCTCTGTTTCTCTCTCTCTCTGTTTCTCTCTCTCTCTGTCTCTCTCTCTCTCTCTCTCTCTGGTTCTCTCTCTCTCCTCTCTCTCTCTCTCTCGCTCTCCCTCTCTCTCTCGGTTTCTCTCTCTCTCTTGCTCTCTCTCTCTCTCTCTCTCTGTGTCTCTCTCTCTCTCCCTCTCTCTCTCTTTCTCTCTCTCTCTCTCCTCGCTCAATTCAATTCAACATGTGCTTTATTGGCATGACAATTGTTACAAAGTATTTCCAAAGCATAGATGTGAAAGATGCTGGAAACCAAAGATCTTACAGGATTTGGTCCTGAACATTAAACAATAAATGCACTATAAAATATTACTTTTACCTAAAAGTTTCACATTCAATGTGTTACTTATTGTTTCTTTGTAATTAATTGAAACCATTTTTAGTTTGTCTTGTGAAATTAATAAAAAATGAAATGTAATCCATAAAAATCCCTTTTTAAAATGTTAAACATTTAACCATTTTTAGTAAGTGAATGTATTTCAAATTTGATTCATGTTTTTCAGCAGATCTTGCATCACGAGAAAACCTCTCTAAAAGTAATAAAATATTTTTTAGGTCATAAAAGGCAAAAGTCTGAATAGTTTTATATTGACTGCTGTAAGTGTGTTTTTGTTGCAGTGCTTCCATATAATATAGAGGTGATGGAAATATAATATTTACAGCACTGTGTGTATGAGTTCGTATGTAAAGTTTCTGGTATTTATATACATCTAGTTACTGATTTGACTAATTGTTCTCTGCTCAGTTGAACAAATGCTTTTCTACTTTATTGAATTGTATAAATGAAGCTGATGTGTAAGATTCTGGCTTTATTACAGCGACACCTGCTGGACACGAGCTGACGGTGAACTTCCCCTTTAAATAACGCGACGCAGCATTTCTATAGATTTATATTTATTTATTTATATATATATTTCTATATATAATATCTATATAAAGTGTGTGTGTGTGTTTATATATATATATATATATTTTTTTTTATGCATGTTTGATTGTGTGTGTATGTGTATATATATAAATATATGAGAAAAATGTATCTTGATTCTTACAAAACTGAAATTAACAACATTTCTCGTTTATGTCATAAATTGTTTCATTGGCAAACATGAGCTGATCTTGTCATTGATTGATTATAGTCTGAGCAGAGGGAAGTCTTTTGATTTAAAGAATTGATTTCTGGAAAAAATCATGAATGTATAAATACATTTATAAAATATTGTACAAATGTTTTATGTTATATAAATTAAAAGTAAGATATAATTTAGCAACGTCAAGCTGTTAATAAATGACCAGGCATAAACTTTTCATGAGTCATGAATTATTAATGAACGAAACCCAATCATGACTGACCCGCTGAGATTCACTGCTGTTCAGAACGACACAAACTGAGTCACGTTTAATCTCCAGTCTCTTTATTTATGTAACTGTGGGTTTATGTACAGAATCTATATCATAAATGCAAGAACCCAGACTGAAGAGTTTCTGTCAAATGAAATACAGATCATCGTATGAGTCCATAAATGAACATTACCGTATGGATGCTGGGTCGTGTTTAATGTACAGATGGCAAAATATAGGTGTCCAAATATTCTTATTATTGTTTATTATTAGCGTCCATCATCCAAACACATCTGTATCAAACGACTGTGATTGTGTGAGCGCTGATTTTTGGGACCTGTACACATTTACAGAAGCAAAGCTTACAGAAAACAACAAAAACAAAAGATATAAAAATAACTATAAGAGCTCGGATGAGGTGGACGTGCACATGAACCGTAAGAAATGATGAGTGCTTTCAGAATGAAGGATCTCGGTCTGTGTGAAGCTCCAGAATCAGGAGAAGTGCTCGTGCAGTGATGGAGCTGCTCTTTATAACACCAGCATTCATGTAGAGACGAGAAACGTGGCGATTGTGTGATTTTACAAGCGCTGACGGCATCTGAGAGAGAAACACACACACACACACACACACAGACACACATAGACAAACACACACACACACACACACACACACACACACACACACACACACACACACACACACACACACAGACACATAGACAGACAGACAGACACACACACACACACACACACACACACACAGAGACAGACAGACAGACACACACACAGACAGACACACACACAGACACAGACAGACAAACACACACATACACACACACAGACTTTATTGTAAAGTGTTACCAAAAATATTGATACTCTTCAAAATATATATTTTTGTAATTTTTCTCTTCAATTTTTTTTCTCACCAAAACTAAGAATTTTTTTCCACCTTGAATTTTTATTCACGTAGTGGTTCAAGCTGCTGTAATATTTACATTTTTGTCCAACTTTATCCACATTCATAGTTCATATAAATCCATAAACAGCAAATCTCAACTGCTTGATTCTTCATATCGTGAAGAATCTATTATTATTATTATTTATTATCATTATTAATTATTATTATTATTATATTAGCATTATTATTGTTATTATTATTATTATTATGTATTATCAATAATATTATTATTTATAATTATTATGTATTATTATTTATTAGTAGTAGTATTATTTACTATCATTAATAATGTTATTTGTTTTTATTATTCATTATTGTCCATTCATATTAATTATTATTATTTATTATTATTATTCATTATTGTCCATTCATATTACTTATTATTATTATCATTATCATTATTATTATTATTATTATCATCGTCATAACTGTAACTCTATTATTGTCTGATCAATGTGACTATAAGATATTATAAACATTATCATTGAATTTTCTGTAAAGTAATCTGCATTATGAAAAGCGATACACAAATAAATTTGATTTAGCAGATTATCATAATTTAATCACATGGTTAACATTATTGTATCACTATAAAACAGAAGATGAAAGAGCTGTTTATTACCCACGCTCTGATATTATTAATAATGCAGATAATTGAAAGACTGACCTGTGATTCAGACGCTAGAAAAGATTCTTGCTTTTCTGTGAAAGAGAAGAAAACGAGCTGATGAACTGAAACAGAGCTGAATTAATGAAAGAAATATGGATTTCTGTGATGAGTATATATCTCCACATAGACTTACAGTAGTTTACAGTTTAATTACTGTAAACCGTCTTGATTTTTACACAGAGAGATCGTGCTGGATTACATAATCAGATTACAATTATTAATACATGTGAAAATACTCAAAATCAGATTATTGATCACTTAATATTCATAAAATGAC
Organism: Gymnocypris eckloni scoliostomus; assembly: GCA_027564155.1. Taxonomy (NCBI): domain Eukaryota; kingdom Metazoa; phylum Chordata; class Actinopteri; order Cypriniformes; family Cyprinidae; genus Gymnocypris; species Gymnocypris eckloni. The sequence goes on along the minus strand of CM050430.1, from coordinate 28,600,405 downwards.
AATAAAATATTATTATTATTTTACTTTTCTATTGCTTGTGTTTGGAGAGTTGCCCAGTTTTGTGAAATTAAATAAATTCATCAAAAAAAAATGTAAGTGTTTTATTTGGATTATTGTCATTTTGAAATTATTCATTTATTTTAATTTACTGTAACGCAATGTTTGATGCACGTCATGTTCTTGATAACAAAGAATGGGATATTAATATTTCTCTTTGTATTTTTATATCATTATGGAACAACATTTTCACATTTAAGACTATTTTATTTGATTCCGTTGTAATTTATAGAGTAAAAAAAAAAAGTATACATTTTTTTTAAATACTATACAATAAATACTAAATAAATACTACATAGTAAAATAAAAAATATATATAAAAATTACATTACTTAAATTACTTTTCAAAAGTAAAAAGTAAGCAATAACAATTTTAAAATATTTAAATGTATAAAGAAATAATTTTATAAAATTTAAATATATGATAATAATACAAATTATTAATAAAATACTATAAATACTAAATAAATACTACATAATAAAATAAATCAATTAAAAATTACATTACTTAAATTACTTGGGTCAAAAGTAAACAAAAAATATATAAATATATAAAAACTAAATATAAGTATTTTATTTTTATAAAATAAAAATATATAATAATTTAAAATAATTATAAAATACTATACTATAAATATTTATTTAATAATAATATATAAATAAATCAATAAAAAATTATATATACTTAAATCTACTTGGGTCACAAAGTATAACAATAAAAATATATAAATATATAAATGTATATAAACACAAATGTGTATTTTATTTTTATAAAATAAAATCTATATATAATTTAAAAATCTATATAAATACTAAATAATAATAACAAATCTATAAAAATTACATTACTTACATTACTTATTGTCAAAAGCAAACAATAAAATATAAAAATATATATAAATGTATAAAAATATATTTTTATGAAATTTAAATATATTACAATTATATAATAACAATACTATAAAGAGTAAATAAATACTACATAATAAAATTAAATCAATAAAAATGATCTATATACTTAAATTACTTAGGTCAAAATTAAACAATAAAAATTGATATAAACATAAATGTATATATAAACAAAATATTTGTATTTATTTTATAAAATAAAATATATATTAATAATACAAATGATTAATAAAATACTATAAATACTACATAATTAAATAAAATAAAAACACACAGATCTATATATAAACACAGATCCGTATATATCTCACACAGATCTATATATAAACACAGATCCGTATATATCTCACACAGATCTATATATAAACACAGATCCGTATATATCTCACACAGATCTATATATAAACACAGATCCGTATATATCTCACACAGATCTATATATAAACACAGATCCATATATATCTCACACAGATCTATATATATATCTCACACAGATCTATATATCTCACACAGATCTATATATAAACACAGATATATATATATCTCACACAGATCTATATATAAACACAGACCTATATATATCTCACACAGATCTATATATAAACACAGATCTATATATATCTCACACAGATCTATATATAAACACAGATCCTATATATCTCACACAGATCTATGTATATACACAGATCTATATATATCTCACACAGATCTATATATCTCACACAGATCTATATATATATAACACAGATCTATATATAAACACAGATCCTATATATATCTCACACAGATCTATATATAAACACAGATCTATATATATCTCACACAGATCTATATATATATATAACACAGATCTATATATCTCACACAGATCTATATATATATATATCTCACAGATCTATATATAAACACAGATCTATATATATATATACACAGATCTATATATATACACAGATCTATATATAAACACAGATCTATATATCTCACACAGATCTATATATATATATATCTCACACAGATCTATATATATCTCACACAGATCTATATATATATATCTCACACAGATCTATATATAAACACAGATCTATATATATATATATCTCACACAGATCTATATATATATCTCACACAGATCTATATATAAACACAGATCTATATATATCTCACACAGATCTATATATAAACACAGATCTATATATATCTCACACAGATCTATATATATATCTCACACAGATCTATATATAAACACAGATCTATATATATCTCACACAGATCTATATATATATCTCACACAGATCTATATATAAACACAGATCTATATATATCTCACACAGATCTATATATATATCTCACACAGATCTATATATAAACACAGATCTATATATATAAACACAGATCTATATATAAACACAGATTCGTATATATCTCACACAGATCTATATATAAACACAGATTCGTATATATCTCACACAGATCTATATATAAACACAGATTCGTATATATATCACACAGATCTATATATAAACACAGATTCATATATATCTCACACAGATCTATATATAAATACAGATTCGTATATATCTCACACAGATCTATATATAAACACAGATCCGTATATATCTCACACAGATCTATATATAAACACAGATCCATATATATCTCACACAGATCTATATATAAACACACATCCGTATATATCTCACACAGATCTATATATAAACACAGATCTATATATAAACACAGATCCGTATATATCTCACACAGATCTATATATAAACACAGATCCGTATATATCTCACACAGATCTATATATAGACACAGATCCGTATATATCAATATATAATCACAGATCTATATATATCTCACACAGATCTATATATAAACACAGATCCGTATATATCTCACACAGATCTATATATAGACACAGATCCGTATATATCAATATATAATCACAGATCTATATATATCTCACACAGATCTATATATAAACACAGATCCGTATATATCTCACACAGATCTATATATAAACACAGATCTGTATATATATCACACAGATCTATATATAAACACAGATCCGTATATCTATATATAAACACAGATCTGTATATATCTCACACAGATCTATATATAAACACAGATCTGTATAGATCTATATATAAACACAGATCTATATATAAACACAGATCCGTATATATCTCACACAGATCTATATATAAACACAGATCTCTATATAAACACAGATCCGTATATATCTCACACAGATCTATATATAAACACAGATCCGTATATATATCACACAGATCTATATATAAACACAGATCCGTATATATCTCACACAGATCTATATATAAACACATATCCGTATATCTATATATAAACACAGATCCGTATATATCTCACACAGATCTATATATAAACACAGATCTGTATAGATCTATACATAAACACAGATCTATATATAAACACAGATCTGTATATATCTCACACAGATCTATATATAAACACAGATCTATATATAAACACAGATCCGTATATATCTCACACAGATCTATATATAAACACAGATCCGTATATATCTCACACAGATCTATATATAAACACAGATCTATATATAAACACAGATCCGTATATATCTCACACAGATCTATATATAAACACAGATCTATATATCTCACACAGATCCGTATATATCTCACACAGATCTATATATAAACACAGATCTATATATAAACACAGACCTGTATATATCTCACACAGATCTATATATAAACACAGACCTGTATATATCTCACACAGATCTATATATAAACACAGATCTATACATAAACACAGATCTATATATAAACACAGATCTATATATAAACACAGATCTATACATTAACACAGATCTATATATAAACACAGATCTATACATAAACACAGATCTATACATAAACACAGATCTACATATAAACACAAATCCATTAGACAAAACTCACCACATGACAGTAAAACCAGCGCCAGCACTTCCAGTTTCATCACTTCAAAACAAAACACACACAACAGAACAAAAAAACACATGCAAAACCAAAGAGACGTGACGGGAAGCCAGGTGTTTTAATAGAAACAATGCAAATGAACCCAAAGTAAGCAGAAAGAGGACAGTGAGGGTGATCAGATGGCCGTTTCCAGTCGTTTCAGAGGCTTTACCTTCTTCTTGGCCTGCAGCATCTCCTGATAGACACTGGATCTGATGAAGCGGCTGTAGGAGTCACTCTTCATCAGCTTATAGATGTGCTCCTGGTCGAGGACAAACACCAACCGCTTAAAAACTCTAGTCTACAGCGCTTTATGCAATACAGATTAAGTCAAAGCAGCTTTAACGGCATTAACGCGTGTGCAACCTCAGTTCTGTGTTTGTGTGTGTGTGTATATGTGTGTTTATGTGTGCGTGTGTGTCTGTGAGTGTGTGTGTGTGTGTGAGTGTGTGAGTGTGTGTGCGTGTATATATGTGTGCGCGTGTGTATGTGTGTGTGTGTCTGTGCGTGTGTCTGTGTGTGTGTGAGTGTGTTTGTGTCTGTGTGTGAGCGTGCAAGGCGTGCGCAAGGCAGTGTGTGTGTGTGAGTGAGTGTGTGTGTTTGTGTGTGTGTGTGTGCGTGCGCGCGTGCGTGAGTGAGTGTTTGTGTGTGCGCGCGTGCGTGAATGGGTGTGTGTGTGTGTGTGTGTGTGCGTGTGTGTGTGTGTGTGCGTGTATATGTGCATGCGTGTGTGCATGTGTGTGTGCGTGTGTGTCTGTGAGTGTGTGCGTGTGTCTGAGAGTGTGTGTGTGTGTGTGTGTGTGTGTGTGTGTGTGTGTGTGTGTGTGTGTGTGTGTATGTGTGTGTGCGTGTGTGTGTGTGTGCATGCGTGTGTGCGTGAGTGTGTGCGTGAGTGTGTGTGTGTGTGCATTAGCAGCCGAAGTGGACGGATAGGCTAGCGAAAAACTAACTAGTGATCTGAAACAATGGCCTCAGCACCTGAAGAGTTAGGGACTGGGTGACAGATGTCCCGTGTAGAGTATATCACGTAAATACAGTCGGCTATGGCTTAAGTAAACGTAAACAGCTGGCTGACAACTGAATGTGTGTCAGTATTACATGCATGCATTCCGTCTTAAAGGGACAGCGTACCTAATTATATGTGCCATCAACGTTAACCAACAAAAGATGTTAAATAAATGTATACTTGTTAAGTAAACCTACGGTATCTGAAAAAAATTAGTTTAATTTGTATCTCTACCAAACAATTATTTAGAAATAATTTAAATAATTAGATTTATTACAGTTTTTCCAAATTCAATCCTTGATTCAAATTGCTTAATTGATTTGTTCTAAATAGAGAATAATTAATGACTATTCTTCTTTGAATACTACATGTAAAATATCTACCAAAATACATGTTGGTACTGCAGTTTGACTAAAACTACGAAACGACTAAAACGTGACTAAGACTATTAAGCATTTTCGTCTCAAGATAAAGACTAAGGCTAAATAAAAATGCCTGCAAAAATTAACACTGGAGCACAAATCTCCGTTTCGTAAACAGTTGCGTGCGAAAGCCTTTAAAGTATACTCCCTTGTTAGTGAGAGACACTCAGAATCAGCACTTGGTCACTGTCTAGGGGGCTTTGTTTTGGCGGATATCAAACAGCGCTGCATTACTGCGGTGCCCCCTTCTGGATTGAGGGTGAATTGCCTGTATTCGTCGTAAGGCATCGTGACGGTTCTGTACGAATACATGTATCGTTCCACCCCTAGTAAATGCATGTAAATATTTTCAATATGTATACTGTATGTGTGTGCTTTTACATATATGTAATAAATATATTTGTGGTTTAATTAGGCTGCAACACAAGTCAGGTAAAAACAGTAAAACACAGACCTCGCGCTCTTCGAACGCCAGACGGCCGATCCTTGACGCTCTGCGTGGTTTTGGCGTAGCTCTTGGAGTCGACGTTGATGGCACTCGGAGCTCCAGGAGCCAGAAACTCTTCCCAGATCTCCTGCACCCTGCTGGGAACCTCACGGATCGGACGCTTCTTCAGCTCCTGCACCGCCAGCCAGAACCTGCACAGAACGCCAGAGACCAGTAGAGACCATCAGAGATCAGCAGAGACCACTAAAGACCAGCAGAGAGCACCAGAGACTATCAGAGACCAGCAAAGACCAGCAGAGACCACCAAAGACCAGCAGATGCCAGCAAAGAACAGCAGAGACCATCAAAGACTAGCAGAGAGCACCAGAGATCATCAGAGACCGCCAGAGACCATCAGAGACAAACAGAGACCATCAGAGACCAGGAGAGAGTACCAGAGACCATCAGAGACTGCCAGAGTCCATCAGAGACCAGCAGAGAGTACCAGAGACCATCAGAGACCTCCAGAGTCCACCAGAGACAAACAGAGACCATCAGAGAGTACCAAAGACCAGCAGATACCAGCAAAGAACAGCAGAGACAATCAGAGACCAGCAAAGACCACCAAAGAACAGCAGAGACCATCAAAGACCAGCAGAGAGCACCAGAGACCATCAGAGACAAACAGAGACCATCAGAGAGTACCAGAGACCACCAGATACCATCAGAGAGTATCAGAGTCCATCAGAGACCGGCAGAGAGTACCAGAGACCATCAGAGACCTCCAGAGTCCACCAGAGACCATCAGAGATCAGCAGAGAGCACCAGAGAGCATCAGAGACCTCCAGAGTCCACCAGAGACCATCAGAGACCCCCAAAGACCAGCATAGAGCATCAGAGACCTCCAGAGTCCACCAGAGACCATCAGAGAGTACCAGAGACCGCCAGAGACTAGAATAGAGCGCCAAAGACCTCCAAAGTCCACCAGAGACCATCAGAGAACAGCAGAGATCTCCAGAGTCCACCAGAGACCGCAAGAGACTGCCAAAGACCAGCAGAGACCTCCAGAGTCCACCAGAGACCAGCATAGACCATCAGAGATCTCCAGTGACCACCAGAGTCCACCAGAGACATCAGAGAACAGCAGAGACCATCAGACCCCAAACCAGGACCAGAGGGGAAACATACCACTAAACAATATCTTCATTTCTTATTTATATTGTTTTTTCCATTTAAAATGGTTTTAAAAAATTATATATTTTAATACAATATAGCTAGAAATCATGTTCAATTTATTTGTTAATAAATGTTTAGAAATGTTACAAAAATAATATATTTTAATATAATATAATTGTAAATAACGCAGTATTTTTTAATTTTTTATTTAAAAAAAAAAAAAATGTAATACATATATAATATATAGTTAGATGTAATGAAACACTTTTCGATTGATTATTTATAAATTGAATCTAATTTAATATAAAGTAGTTGGATATAATACAACATTTACTTTTTATTTATTTAAATTGTTAGACATGTATTTAATTTTAGTTGCAAAACATTATACTATTTGTTTAAGTATTTTAAAATGTAATAATTGTATTATAATATAGATGGAAATAATTATAAAAAAAATGTATATAGGCAGATATAATGCAACATTGTATACATCATCATCCTCATCATCCTCTGTTTTTACCTCAGGTTCTCGGAGCTGAACTCGGACTCCAGGAACTTGAGGAACTGCTCTCTCCCGACCGGATCCTTCAGAACCTCGTCGAAGCAGAATCCCCAGCGCTTCACCCGCTGCTGTCCGGCGTCTTTACTGCGAGACAGCGAGAGAAGAGACGAGTTATTCCTCTGTCAGAGTCACACGCTGATCTACAAACACACACACACCTGGCCTCCAGCTCCCAGGAAGTGACATCATCAGAGATCCAGGGGTTCGACGGCTCCTGCGTCGTGAAGAACGGATCGTACTCCGTGTACTGCTCCGAGAAACTCAGCAAACTGCAGGCGGATTCACAACAATATCAATAATAATAATAATAAATAGCATAATAATAATAATATTAATACTACTACTACTAATAATAATAAATAGCCCCAAAACTTTGAGCTATACTGTATATTAAAGGGACAGTACACCCGAAAATGAAAACTCAGTCATCATTTACTCATCCTTAAGTAGTTATAAACCTGTGTTTGTTCTGAACACAAAGGAAGATATTCTGAAGAAGGCTGTTTTTGGGCACCATTGACTTCCATAGTAGTAAAAAACAATTCCCACATTCTTCAGAATATCTTCCTTTGTGTTCAGAACAAACACATTCATACAGGTTTGGATCTACTTGAGGATAAATGATGACAGAGTTTTCATTTTCGGGTGCACTGTCTCTTTAAGTGAACTCACCTCTCTGCAACTTTGGACATTTTTAACCGGTGTCTGTCTAGCTGCGCGTGCCAGTGCTGTATCTGGAGGAGAACAGCGCAGATCTGATCAAACGCTTGTTAATCCTATAACTGCATATCAGCACTGAACATGATGATCCTGAATCGCTCAAGAGATGGGTGTGGAATAGAGAAACAAATATAATGTGTGTGTGTGTGTGTGTGTGTGTGTGTGTGTGTGTGTGTGTGTGTGTGTGTGTGTGTGTGTGTGTGTGTGTGTGTGTGTGTCACTCTGTGTGTGTGTGTGTGTGTGTGTGTGTGTGTGTGTGTGTGTGTGTGTGTGTGTGTGTGTGTGTATGTCTGTGTATCTGTGTGTGTGTGTATGTCACTCTCTCTGTGTGTGTCACTCTGTGTGTGTGTCACTCTCTCTGTGTGTGTCACTCTGTGTGTGTGTGTGTGTGTGTGTGTGTGTGTGTGTGTACACTCTGTGTGTGTCACTCTGTGTGTGTGTGTGTGTGTGTGTGTGTGTGTGTGTGTCACCTCTCTCTGTGTGTGTGTGTGTGTGTGTGTGTGTGTGTGTGTGTCACTTATTCATGTGTGTGTCACTCTGTGTGTGTGTGTGTGTGTGTGTGTGTGTGTGTGTGTGTGTGTGTGTGTCACTCTATGTGTGTGTGTCACCTGTGTGTGTGTGTGTGTATGTCACTCTCTGTGTGTGTCACTCTCCGTGTGTGTGTGTGTGTGTGTGTGTGTGTGTGTGTGTGTGTGTGTGTGTGTGTGTGTGATTGCACACACTGTAAAGCTCTGAGCTTGTGTTGTGAAGATGTAATGTGAACAGTCAGTATTAACTCTCATAAATATATATATATATACACATATAAAACATTATT
>CM050430.1:28583792-28586292 GCA_027564155.1 Gymnocypris eckloni scoliostomus | reverse complement strand
AAAGAAAAAGACACAGACAAAGACACACAAAGACACAGACAGACACAGACATAGACAAAGACACAGACACCGACAGACACAGACACAGACAGACACAGACAGAGACACAGACAAAGACACACACAGACAAAGAAAAAGACACAGACAAAGACACACACAGACACAGACAGACACAGACACAGACACAGACATAGACACAGACAAAGACACACACACACAGACAAAGACACACACAGACAAAGACACAGACACAGACACAGACACACATAGACACACAAAGACACAGACACAGACACAGACAAAGACAAAGACACACACAGACAAAGACAAACACAAAGACACACAGACACAGACAAAGACACAGACACACACACAGACACACACACACACACACACACACACACACACACACAAACACACACTTACCATAGTCAGTGTTTTCTGGTTCCCAGCAGTTTGATGGCCAGAAGTACGGAGTCTGTGATCAACAGAAAACAGGAACACAGCAGACAAAGACGACTCAATGTTTATTTCAGATCTCACACAGACACACATATGAATTATATTCACTACACGGCCAAATGAACATTACAGACACATATTGATATTCACTGTATGGTCAAATCATAATTCTACACATACAGTGAGATTCTAGAGGATTCTGAAATGAAACATTCATCTTGACATCATGAATGCAAAGAATAAAATAATGTATATGTATCTAAATATTAATGACACCATGAATATGAATTTGTATCAGAATATGAACCGTGAAATCCTGAATATGAATACTGAAATCAGGAATAAGAATGTGAATATCATGAATATGAATATGCATTAGAACATTAATTACTTTTTTTATATTAATTTGTATTGGAATATGATTGACAGTATGAAGAGAGATATGTAACATCAGAATATGAATAACAGTGTATATGAATGTGTAAAATATGAATTAATCAATAATGAAATCACAAATATAAATACGTAGGAAATATGAATAATGAATATAAAAAATGAATTCATTCATTTTTATGAAAATTAATAAAACCATGAATATGTATAAGAATATGAATGAAATCATAAATATGAATAATGAAATGAATGATATGTATCTGAATATGAACAAACATGAATTATATCAGAAAATGAATGGCATGTATGTATATGTATCAGAATATGAATGACTTTATGAATATGAATGAATCATATAAATGAATTAATTTATTAGATTATGAAATCAAATCATGAAAATAAATACGAATAAGAATATTAATGACGTTATAAATCTGAATCTGAATCAGAATATGAATGACGTCATGAATCTGAATACGAATCGGAATATGAATGTACTTCATAAATCTGAATACAAATCAAATAAAAAAAATTTTTTGTCATGTCACTGAGAATACGAATCAGAATATGAATGACATCATAAATCTGAATACGAATCAGAATATGAATGACGTCATGAATCTGAATACGAATCAGAATATGACGTCATAAATCTGAATATGAATCAGAATATGAATGACGTCATGAATCTGAATACGAATCAGAATATGAATGACATCATAAATCTGAATACGAATCAGAATATGACATCATAAATCTGAATACGAATCAGAATATGAATGACGTCATAAATCTGAATACGAATCAGAATATGACATCATAAATCTGAATAAAAATCAAAATATGAATGACGTCATGAATCTGAACAAGAATCAGAATAGGAATAAATCATAAATCTGAATACAAATCAGAATATGAATGACGTAATGAATCTGAATCAAAATATGAATGACATCATGAATCTGAATCAGAATGTGAATGACATCATGAATCTGAATATGAATCAGAATGTGAATGACATCATGAATCTGAATCAGAATGTGAATCGCATCATGAATCTGAATATGAATCAGAATGTGAATGACGTTATGAATCTGAATATGAATCAGAATATGAATGACATCATGAATCTGAATATTAATCAGAATATGAATGACATCATGAATCTGAATCAGAATGTGAATCGCATCATGAATCTGAATATGAATCAGAATGTGAATGACATTATGAATCTGAATATGAATCAGAATATGAATGACATCATGAATCTGAATCTGAATCAGAATGTGAATGACATCATGAATCTGAATCAGAATGTGAATCGCATCATGAATATGAATATGAATCAGAATGTGAATGACGTTATGAATCTGAATATGAATCAGAATAAGAATGACATCATGAATCTGAATATGAATCAGAATATGAATGATCATGTGTCATCATGTTGACACTTAGGGTATGATGCACAAATGTGAAGTCTTCAGACGGTCAGGAGAATCTCAGAGCGTCTCACCTGAAAGCGGTAGAAGGTTCCGTCGTCCTTCAGTGTGAGAACGTGGTCTGATATGGGGAAGAAATAACCGTGAGCCGCCATCAGCGTCCCCAGATGAAGAGCCTCCACTGCAACACACACACACACACA
>CM050430.1:28571292-28573792 GCA_027564155.1 Gymnocypris eckloni scoliostomus | reverse complement strand
TTCATCAAAAGTGTGAGTAAAGATATTTATAAAGTGACAAAATACTTCCGTTTCGAATAAATGCTGAACTTTCTATTCATCTGTGAATCCTGAAAAATTAAATTTACCACAAAAATATTGTGCAGAGTAACTGTTTTCAACATGAAATGTTTCTTGAGAAGCAAATCAGTATATTATTATGATTTCTGAAAGATTATGTGACACTGAAGACTGCAGTAATGATGCTGAAAATACAGATTTGATCACAGAAATAAATTACAGTTTAACCAATATTAGCATAGAAAGCAGCTGTTTTAAATTCTAATAATATTTCATAATTTTTACAGTATTTTTGACCAAATACATAATACAGCCTTAATTGCTGAGAAGAAGAGACTCATTAAAAACATAACAATTTTTTTTTTTTTTTTTTTTGGTAGGATATTTTTCACATTTCTGCTTTTAAACTCCTTTGTTTCCAATGAAATGTGATTTAGTTAAAGTTAAAGCATCCAGTTTCAACAGTATGCAAGTAAAAACAAAATCAAAACATGCAGATATGACATGGTTGTAGTCATCAGAACGTCACCTAAACATACTTTAAAGTACTAATAATATTTAATAATTTAACAGATTATCAGCTTGTCAGTACACACAGTTAAATAAAGGTTTAAAATTGTACCTTTTTAGGTCTGTGTACCTTAAAGAGGACACATTTGTACCTTTTTACCACTAATAGGTATATATTAGTACCTCAAGGCTACGTATTAGTACTCTAAGATATTAATATGTACCTATTAGGGAAAAAAGATACAAATATGTCCTTTAAAGCGTACTGCTGCAGGGTTAGCTGTATTAAAAGGTATCATCCTAAACCCTTATTTTTCAGTGTATCTGCTTTATTTGTTATTAAGTGCACTAAACACATAGATTTGAAGCCACTAATCCGAACCGCTTTCTCACAGAAGCTCGTCATTTTAACCTGCTCCTGCTGATTGGTATTTTCTGTCCAGTTTTGTGTCAGATGAAGGGACGGCGCTCGGCTGAAGGAGTGTCAGATATGAATCAGAAGATGCATTAAACTCATGCAGTGCGCAGATTAACGCTCTAAACTGATCTACGGGACGTTTTTCCAATCCATTAACACCTGACACTAATCTACCAAGAGGTCTGGGTCGGCCGGCTATCTATTTAATTATAATGAATTCAATCTCTTAAAATCAATCAGTGTTTTCCAGCGCTGCTCGGCGGAGAGGAGAGCTCAGCGCGACTCTGAACTAGAGATTTTATTAAATCATTTCCATGTAATGTTATGCTATTAATCACAGTTTTTAATAAAATATTAGCAAATGTTACAATTGGACATGCTGGCAATATGCCAATGCTAAGAGCCTACTGACACATTTTTTTTTTTTTTAAATATGGATTTATAATATATCATCCTTAATTTCTTTCATAAATCATTTTCTATCTAAAAAAAAAAAAATGATACCAAAATAATAACGCATCAAAATTAATGTTGTTGCTAATCGTATCAAAGACTGTAATAACTGTATTAAAAAAAATCTGTTTAGCATTTAGTATATGGAAAATAATTTTTTGGGTTTTGTTTTTTAGTGCTTTCAAACAATTAATCGCATCTAAAATAAAAAAAATTAGTTTGCATAATATATATATATATATATATATGTGTATACTGTGTATATGTATTATGTATATATAAATACACACACATGCATGTCTATATTTAAGAAAAATATTTTATGTTTATATATTAAATATATTTATATATAATATAAGAATATAAATATATATACACATGTAAATATTTTAAAAATATATACTGTATGTGTGTGTATTTATGTATTCATAATAAATGTACACAAGCAAATGCAATTAAAGGATAAAAATTCTTAAAATTAATGGATTTTTTTGTAGTTATGATCAGGACTGATGTTGGTAAAATGATTTATGTCAGTGAAAGATGAACATTTATATGTTAATATTTAATATATTATATATTAATATTTTTATGATCATTTTTGTCATCTAAGGACCTCTGTGTAACTTTTTTCAATTTGTGCTCAGGGGTTAAAACATGTTTATACAATATTTGCCCTCTATTTCATGCATGCTTTCTGCAGAGATATTTAAAAGTCATTTGTTTTATGTTTACAGCATGTTGAACATCATGTGTGCTGCACCTGGAACAGAACTTTATTTGGTTAATAAAGAGAATGTCACTTGAATCATGTCGCAGTTACACTTTTAAGTTGACTATAGTATATATAGTATAGTTCAGTATAGTATAGTACAGTATAGTATAATACGGTATAGTATAGTAGTGTTCTACAATGTTATAATACAATTTAGCATATACCTGTGCAGCATAGTATGTGTATATTTAGTTTGTCGTAGTATGGTAAAGTAGTATAAATTGGCATTTAGTATTGCATAGTTTGGTATAGTATAGTTCGGCGTAGTATAGTTCAGTATATAATAGTTGGGTATAGTATAGTTC
>CM050430.1:28546240-28548740 GCA_027564155.1 Gymnocypris eckloni scoliostomus | reverse complement strand
GAGCGCGTCTGGAACTGTTTCCGTCCTCACATGAAGAGCGTCACGATCTAATCTCAGCCAGGGTTGCCAGGTCTCAATTCAAAACTACCTCAATAGCAAACTCTCCTTTATTTGACCCTTTGTCAGAGGTTGGGGGCTTGACTAAAGGTCTCTGCACTGAGTCCAAAATTTTCACATGCGTTTCATATTCATAATCCTAAAAATTAGTCACGCACAGAAACCTTGCACACTGAGTCCAATGCGTATTAATTCATCCGTTGTGGAAAAAAAAATCACAAAATAGTAGCCTACTAAATTGAGTCTTCATGCATTGAGGATGATTTTGTTGCTTCTTAAAAAAAGAAAAAGAAAGGAAATATTAGGTCCATCCAATCCTAAAATATATAGAGGACGGAGAGTTCCTCTTATTGAGGATCAGCGGGATTATCGCTTGTACGGTGGCTCTGAACGGTCAAAACACCTCAAAATGATCATTTTTAGTCATTTAGCGGACGCTTTTATCCCTTACAAATAAGAAATAGTAATTAAAACCTATAAAGTTAAAACTCTATAAATACTATATATACACACACAATTAAGAAAATAAAGAAATTAAATAAAATGACAAATGCATACAACAACAATTCAAAACATTTAAATGTAAACAAAAGATAAAAACTATTCAAAATATTAAAGTATAAGGATCAGTGAATAGAGTATAAAAATTATTCTAACATGAGAATAAGCCAAACACCCATCTATATTTATATTATTTCATTTCCATCTAGTATGTTGAAGTAACGTTACTAAAATAACTCCAATTTATTAAAACTAAAACTAAAGAACATGCCTATAAAGACATAATAAATTCATACATAATTGATCTAAAATTAAAATAGATAAATCAATCGGCAGTCGTTTATCAGAACACCCAAAACACACATGATAACAAACAATAACTTACTTATAATACTTACAATTCAGCTGAACTAAAACGCAAACTAACTTTCATTAGAAGGGTGCCAATACAATATAGTGTATGTCATAGCCTGTATGCATATAGTTTTGTTTGTTTCAACGTTAACTATAATAACCCTGTCAGGAGCTTTTGAAGGGGTTAACGTTCTGTAGTTCTGTAATTAATTCAGGTTCGTTTTCTCCGCAGGACGATCCTCTCGGAAATCTCAGTCTGGCTTTGGAGATAGCAGAGAAACACCTGGACATCCCAAAAATGCTGGACCCTGAAGGTAAAGACGACCGGCTCGTCTCTAAACGTGTCACAGCACACTACCACAGTATTACAAACACTCATATTTAATCATTTAATTTTGTATTAATAGTATTGTTTTTGTAAGTGTTGTAAATGTTGACATTTTACTATCAATAATATACTATTATAGTTTTTAATATTCTGAAATGGAGTTTATTTTTCATATTTTCTGTTTTCACTTTAAGTGTTATTTTAGGTAAAGGTTCGGTAATTTTGTCATGTTTTTGTCATTTTTAATTAATTAATACTATGTCTATATATTTTTTATTTATTAGTTTTAGTTTATTTAGTTTTAGTTATTTTAGCACAAAAAGTTTATATATATATTATTATTTATTTGTATTACTTTTTATACTTTTACTTTTAGTTAATGAAATTAATGAATTAATTTGTTAATTTTAATTCAAATATGTATATAATATTAGTATATTTGAAAATATATAAAACAAATATTTTAGTAATTTTACTGTGTGATTTTTGTTATGTTTATTAGTTTGTTTGTTAATACATTTTAGTATTAGTCAGTTTTATTAATAGCTGAAATAAAATAAAAATATTAATTGTTGTTAATATTATTTTGTGTCAAGTAATTATGGTTTGAGTTTTAGTTAACAGTAATAACCCTTGAACATTGAATATGCAACAGCAGGTGTGTGACTTTCAACGGTTTATAATAATAAATAATCACGTGTGAATATTTTAAATGTTCGTTTTAAATATAGATCGTCACACACTGGAAGGTCACATGACTGCTGTGTTATTATTACACAACAATACAGTCCTGAAGCAGATTTAGCGAACACAGCTGTCTGCGTGTCGTGTTACGATCGACGGCCTTCAGCAATACATCCCAGAATGATCTCTGTGTGATGATGCACTCGTGTAGGTCGTTGAGTTTAATGTGCAGTGTATCACACACACACACACGTCACAGTGTTGGTTCATGTAAGTGTTAACGTTATATCTCTGTGTGCTCCAGACATCATTAACACCCCGAAGCCTGACGAGCGGGCCATCATGACCTATGTGTCCTGCTTCTATCACGCATTTGCTGGAGCAGAACAGGTACTTCTGTGCATTTATCTGATGCATCATGGGTCATTTCAAACTCAATGCTGAGGTCATGTGACATCGGTGTGTGTTTATAGGCAGAGACGGCTAACAGGATCTGTAAAGTGCTCGGAGTGAATCAGGAGAATGAGAAACTGATGGAAGAATATGAACGACTGGCCAGTGAGGTACAACAACAGC
>CM050430.1:28541240-28543740 GCA_027564155.1 Gymnocypris eckloni scoliostomus | reverse complement strand
TTCTCTGTGTATGTGTGTGTGTGTGTGTGTGTGTTTCTGTGTGTGTGTGTTCTCTGTGTGTGTGTGTGTGTGTGTGTGTGTATGCGTGTGTTTGTGTGTGTGTGTGTGTGTGCGTGTGTGTGTGTGTGTGTGTGTGTGTGTGTGTGTGTGTGTGTGTGTGTGTGGTTCTGTGTGTGTGTGTGTGTGGTTCTGTGTGTGTGTGTGTGTGCGTGTCTGTGTGTGTGTGTGTGTGTGTGTGTGTGGTTCTGTGTGTGTGTGTGTGTGTGTGTGTGTGTGTTCTGTGTGTGTGTGTGTTCTGTGTGTGTGTGTGTTCTGTGTGTGTGTGTTCTGTGTGTGTGTGTGTGTGTGTGTGTGTGTGTGTGTCTGTGTGTGTGTGTGTTCTGTGTGTGTGTGTGTTCTGTGTGTGTGTGTGTGTGCATGTGTGTGTGTGTGTGTGGTTCTGTGTGTGTGTGTCTCTGTGTGCGTGTGTGTGTGTGTGTGTGTGTGTGTGTGTGCGCTGCAGGAAAGGATCAGCTGTTGACTCTGAAGGATTACGAGAGCGTGTCCCTGACAGAGTTGAGAGCGCTGCTGAGGAAACACGAGGCGTTTGAGAGCGATCTGGCAGCACATCAGGACAGAGTGGAGCAAATCGCCGCTATAGCACAGGAACTCAAGTATGACCACTTCCTGTCTCCTCCTCATGCGGCACACTTCAGGTTGTTTTTAATGCCAGCTATTGTTTATAACATGCTTTAAGGCAAGACACCACAAGTGAAAAAGAAAAATACATTTATTTAATGCCAAGTATACTACAAATACATTTTCATATTTATGTACTTAAAATAAATCAAATGTACTTTTAGTATACTACACTGCTATACTTCAAACCTGATAAAAACTCATTGTGTGCTTAATGCACTTTAAGTATAATTGTGCTAAAAGTATATATATATTTGTGCTAAAGGGAACTATGTGTTGTACTTATACACTTTTACAATTTAAAGGCTAAAATTATAAATTATATTATATCGAAGTGACAAAACACTTAAGAGAAATAAATGCATTATAAATATACTACAAAAAATAATATCAGTAAGCAAAACATAGTATTTAATTATAGATATCATATGAAATAAATTATTATCAAAATATGACTTATTATAAAAATGCACGCTTTTTACATGGCAAAAACATGCTTTTTCATGCACTGGTCAGTTTAGTCTTTTGAAACATCCTACACATTTAATCTTTATTTTATTGCACTTTATCTTTTAATTACAGTACAGATATTCAAGAGATTATTATTCCTAGTTATTAGTTATTCCTCTTTATCTTCTGAAGGTGTTTTCTGTCTTTTTACTCCTAAAAACATGGAGAAAATGCACAGAAAGTACTTTCTGATTTATGAAGGAATACAAAGAGAAATGCATTTATTTAATCATTTAACTCAAACAGAATGTAACAGATTTAGGCTTTATCCAATATTCATGAAATGCATGCAAATGAGTGCATATATTATTTAGATAATGCCTCGTGCATATTTAAGCATTTTGTAATGATTTGTAGTAATCTATTAATCACATTTGTATGTTTGCATAACATCTTCTTTCAGACCAGTGGACAGAAAACCTCTTAATGCACTTTATGTGTTTATTTTATTGCATATAGATTTAATTACATATAATATCCAAATATTTAAAAGTTTTGACACACACACACACACACACAGTCACTCTCCACACACACACACAAACATCTTCACTCATGATCTACTTTCACAATGATTTTACACACACAAAAAATCATCTTTTATTGACTTCACTTAAAGTACAATTTCATCTCTGGAACTATATCAATGTGACATGACACACATGTACACCATACACAACATACATCACTGGCTGTCTCTCTGATCACAGCACATCAGTGAAAATTATATTGTTTTCTTTTTGTTGACAGTATTTTCTGATTTATGAAATAATAAAAAGAGAAAATAAAATACCCTCTGTAGAAACTTTTAACACTATTACACAACAAAATCAAACAAGAAATTAGATGTTTTTTTTGTCTTTATCCAGTGTTCTGGAAATGTTTCCAAATGAGTGCATATTACACACACACACACATATTTTGTTTATTTAAACATAGCATTAAAAAGGAATCTATTATATTAATGTTTTTATTATTCACCTGTGTTGTCTTGTCTTAAGAGTAACACACACAGTAATACTGACACACCCTGAAGGTGATTTGTTGTGAAGAGACACAACCTCAACCTCTCTGGAGATATGTGTCACACACAGTCACACGAGTGTTTTGAATGTGTTCACAAGACACGTGAATGTGGCAGCAGTGTTGTGTTTCTATTGTTCTCTCTCACACACACACACACCTGTCACACACACACACACACAGTGTCCACTCACACACACACACACACACACACACACACACACACACACACACACACACACACACACACACACACACACACACACACACACACACACACACACACACA
>CM050430.1:28531240-28536240 GCA_027564155.1 Gymnocypris eckloni scoliostomus | reverse complement strand
ACACACACACACACACACACACACTGTTCCTGCAGCACAGAAGCAGTCATAAGCAGCACAGGTATATTTGTAGCAATAGCCAACAATTCATTGTATGAGTCAAAATCATACAGTTTTCTGTAATGACAACTTCATATGGTTACGGTTTAGGGTTACATGCGTGTAATTATGCATGATTAAGTGTCATTATAACAGTCAGTACAGGGAAGGTGTTTTCTGTGTTCATGACTGTCCCGTGTCCCGCAGCACATCCGTGTGGGATGGGAGTCACTGCTCAGCACCGTCGCTCGCTCCATCAACGAGACGGAGACACAGATCCTGACGCGCGACGCTAAAGGAGTCAGCCAGCAGCAGCTGAACGCCTGCAGATCGTCCTTCACACACTTCGACCGGGTGAAGCCGCTCAGACACACGGATGATGCAGTGCTACAGTGTTTCTTTTCATTTCACAAGCTCCTTTAACTTATAGTCATTTTGTTTTTGTCACTTTTAGTCCTTTATTTATTTTAGTACCTCAGCAATTCAAAGAAAATAAGAAACGATGCCTTGGCAATAGTGTCATTTTAGTATATCTGATATACTGTTATAGATTTTAGAAACATTTTTAATCAGATTTAATTTGTAATTTTGTTTATTCTCATTTAAATTTTAGTTTTAGTCATTTTTTGTCATTTTAGTGTTTTTTTATATATACGTCTATATATTAATTTTTATTTCTGTTATAATTTACTTTAATTCCTAAAAAATATTTTATTCTATTATAGTATTTATTAATATTTTACATTTTAGTTTTTTGTTTTTGCTGTTTTTAAATGTCTATAAATTTTATTTAAAAAAATCTGTTTTAATTTAAGTTATACTAAAATGAAAAATATTTGTTATTACATTTTAATTCATTAATTTATTGTAGTTATATTAATTCAAATTATATTTGATTAAGTAACACATTTTTTTAAATAATTTTTCATTTTAATTTTAGTTAGTTTTATTTTTGTTGTAGTTTTTGCTGTTTTTAAATGTCTATAATTTTTATACACTTTTATTTCAGTTTTAATTTAAGTTATACTAAAATGATTTTATTTACATTTTATTTAATTAATGTATTGTAGTTATATTAATTATAAATATTTTTAATCAGTTTGTATTTGTAATTTTTATTCTCATTTAAATTTTAATTTTAGTAATTGTTTTTGTCATTTTAGTGTTTATATATATATATATACATCTATATATTAATTTGTATTTATTTTATAATTTATTTTAATTCCTCAAAATAAATGTTATTCTATTATAGTATGTATTAATATTTTGAATCAATTTTTATATTTTTTATTTTAATTTTAGTTAGTTTATTTAGTTTTTTCTGTTTTTAAATGTCTATAAATTTTATTTTAAAAAAATCTGTTTTTATTTAAATTATACTAAAATGAAAAATATTTTTTATGACATTTTATTTCATTAATTTATTGTAGTTATATTAATTCAAAGTATATTTTATTAAGTAACGAAACTAAATATTTAAGGATTTTTAATTTTAATTTTAGTTAGTTTTATTTTTGTTGTAGTTTTTGCTGTTTTTAAATGTCTGTTTTTATCATTTTTATTTCAGTCTTAATTTAATTTATACTAAAATGAAAAATATTTTTTATGACATTTTAATTTATTGTAGTTATATTAATTTAATGTATATTTTATTAAGTAACAAAAAAATATTTAATGATTTTAATTATCATTTTAGTTATTTAAATACATTAAGTTAAGCTAAATAATAAAAAGAAAATTATCTTGATGAACTTGTTTATTAATTGTTTTAAATTTTATTTCAAATATTTTTTTTATAATTTTAAATTCACTTAACTATGATAACCCTGACTAGACTTAACTGATCCTGACTAATAACTGCTATATTTGTGTGTGTTGCTGCAGATTAACCAAAGGAAAGTTTACTGACGGGTTAACTGGTTAAAACAGGTACTAACTGTTGAACTAGTTCAGTCAATGTTGCTTCTTCACTCTATGTACTGTCGTATTATGCTTCATATTTAATCCACTCGTCATGCAGACATACTTTTCATTAGTGATGATTTTTGAAGCTTTGAATCGATTTAGCCTCTGATGAAATGCAGTGAGAACTCAGCTTTTACACACAATGATTTACTGAAAGTGTGTTTGCTTGCAGAAGAAGAAGGGCGGCATGCAGACGGATGATTTCAGGGCCTGTCTGATCTCTATGGGTTATGATCTGGTAAACGAGCAGCAGCTGCAGCAGTGTTTCTGTGCAGATCTGCTGGGTTTGAACACATCTCTCTCTCTCTCTCTCTCTGTCTGCAGGGGGAAGCCGAGTTCACTCGCATCATGTCTCTGGTGGATCCCAGCGGCTCCGGTGTGGTGCTGTTCCAGTCGTTCGTGGACTTCATGACGCGTGAGACCGGAGACACGGAGACTTCGGAGCAGGTCATCGCCTCCTTCAGGATCCTGGCTGCGGATAAGGTGAGATTCAAAACCAGGGAACATTTTGTGATTATATTTCCATTGATGTATGGTTTGGACAATATTTGAACATCTGGAATCTGAGGGTGCAATAAAATCTAAATATTGAGAAAATCATCTTTAAAGTTGTTCTTAGCAATGCATATTAATAATCAATAATTAAGTTGTGATATATTTACGGTAGGTAATATCTTCATGGAGCATGATCTTAATATCTAATGATTTTTGGCATAACAGAAAAATGATAATTTTGACTCATACAATGTATTATTGTCTATTGCTGCTTATGACTGGGTCAGATATGACCTGAACACAATCAGAAATGCTGAAGATTGATGGATTTGAATTATATCAATCATTCAAGTGGTTTAGACTTTTTTGATGCATATTTGTGTCAAACAGCTCAGATTTGTCTAATAGTACTAATAAACTCAACGTCTTAAATACACAATAATATTCAGAAATCCCGAACCACAACGTGTAAAAGTGGAAGAGAAAAAGTGTCTTCAATCCAACATAGAATTTAGAGTTTTTTCTGTTTCTAATTTGATTTATTTATGTATTTATTTATTTTGCTCTCTCTCCCGAACACATTTTGCTGTGTTTGAAAGAAAATATTTTTAGTTTTTTTAAGAGAGAAAAAAGTTTCAAAAGAGAAATAAAGTAAGTTACAAAAGAAGAGAGAAAAGGTTTTAATGAGGAAAAAAAATGTGGAGAGAATTTTTCTGATTAATGAAAATTTTCTGAAGAGAGAAAAAAGTTTTTTCATGTTGCAGTTCAGGGTTTCCATAATTCATTGTGTATTTGTTATTCTGACAAATCTGCATCATGTGAAGTTTATTACTCAAATGCATTGAGCTTGTATATGCTAATACATAAATCTTAAGTGCACGTTATAGGGAAGTAAAGCACATTCATATACCTCCTGTAATTGGTAATGCAGCGTACGGTGTATCTCTATCTGTGGTGTGTGTGCAGCCGTATATTCTGGTGGATGAGCTGCGCCGGGAGCTTCCTCCGGATCAGGCCGAGTACTGCATCTCCAGAATGCCTCCGTATGAAGGACCTGATGGAGTCCCGGGAGCGCTGGACTACACGGCCTTCTCTACAGCGCTGCACGGCGAGAGCGACCTCTAAACCACTGCTGTGTGTGTGTGTGTGTGTGTGTGTGTGTGTGTGTGTGTGTGTGTGTGTGTGTGTGTGTGTGTGTGTTGTGTGTGTGTCTGTGTGTGTGTGTGTGTGTGTGTGTGTGTGTGTGTGTGTGTGTGTGTGTGTGTGTGTGTGTGTGTGTGTGTGTGTGTGTGTGTGTGTGTGTCTCTGTGTGTGTGTGTGTGTGTGTGTGTGTTTCTGTGTGTGTGTGTGTGTGTGTGTGTGTGTGTGTGTGTGTGTGTGTGTGTGTGTGTGTGTGTGTGTGTGTGTGTGTGTGTCTCTGTGTCTGTGTCTCTCTGTGTGTGTGTGTGTCTCTCTCTGTGTGTGTGTGTGTGTGTGTGTGTGTGTGTGTGTGTGTGTGTGTGTCTGTGTGTGTGTGTGTGTGTGTGTGTGTGTGTGTGTGTCTCTGTGTGTGTGTGTGTGTGTGTGTCTCTGTGTGTGTGTGTGTGTGTGTGTGTGTGTGTGTGTCTCTGTGTGTGTGTGTGTGTGTGTGTGTGTGTGTGTGTCTCTCTGTGTGTGTGTGTGTGTGTGTGTGTGTGTGTGTGTGTGTGTGTGTGTCTGTGTGTGTGTGTGTGTGTGTGTGTGTGTGTGTGTGTGTGTGTGTGTGTGTCTCTCTCTGTGTGTGTGTGTGTGTGTGTGTGTGTGTGTGTGTGTGTGTCTCTGTGTGTGTGTGTGTGTGTGTGTGTGTGTGTGTGTCTCTCTCTGTGTGTGTGTCTCTCTGTGTGTGTGTGTGTGTGTGTGTGTGTGTGTCTCTCTCTCTCTGTGTGTGTGTGTGTGTGTGTGTGTGTGTGTCTCTCTCTCTCTCTGTGTGTGTGTGTCTCTCTGTGTGTGTGTGTGTGTGTGTGTGTGTGTGTGTGTGTGTGTGTGTGTGTGTGTGTGTGTGTGTGTCTGTGTGTGTCTGTGTGTGTGTGTCTGTGTGTGTGTGTGTGTGTGTGTGTGTGTGTGTGTCTGTGTGTGTGTGTGTGTGTGTGTGTGTGTGTGTGTGTGTGTGTGGAAATAGAGACAGGCGTCTGTCATTCTTTTACCTGCTCTCGCTTTAGGCATTGATTTTGTCGTGGGGGGCGGAGCCAGTCGTGATGACCTGCATGGATTGGTTGACTTGGCTGTGTGAGAGAAGCAGATGGGGCGGGGCTCAGAGTTAATCTCATGTCATGTGTCTATGTGGGGGCGGAGCTCACAGGGTCTTAAGTGCTACTTATTCACATTACTGGGATTGTGGTGAAACAATGAATGAAAATCAAACAAATAATGAATGATGAGCTTGATAAACATTAAATATGATTGTGGTTGTACCTGTAGGTGGCGCCGTTGATCTCGGGATGAACCTGTTGCTCCATCAGACCCCAGGAACCCGATGAGAC
>CM050430.1:28513740-28526240 GCA_027564155.1 Gymnocypris eckloni scoliostomus | reverse complement strand
ATGCATGCACCCACACATTTACACATGCATGCACAAACACATGCATGCACCCACACATTTACACATGCATGCACAAACACATGCATGCACCCACACATTTACACATGCATGCACAAACACATGCATGCACAAACACATGCATACACCCACACATTTACACATGCATGCATCCACACATTTACACATGCATGCACAAACACATGCATGCATCCACACATTTACACATGCATGCACAAACACATGCATGCATCCACACATTTACACATGCATGCATCCACACATGTACACATGCATGCATCCACACATTCATGCACAAACATATGCATGCACAAACACATGCATACACCCACACATTTACACATGCATGCATCCACACATTTACACATGCATGCACATTTACACATGCATACACCCACACATTTACACATGCATGCACAAACACATGTATGCATCCACACATTTACACATGCATGTGCAAACGGTTGAAGAGTTATGGTAACATGAATACAGCTTGTACGACTTTAAAAGGTACTTTTGATTTGATCCTGCACTAGTTAGTGTTGGTGTTCATTACCCAGCTCTCCAGCTGCTTTAATGTCGATGTTGTCGTATCCGCTGCCGATGCGGATGATGATCCTGAGCGATTTGAACTTCTCCAGATCTTCTCGTGTTAGAGTGATGGTGTGATACAACAGAGCACCGATCGCCTCGTTCATCACCTGCAACACAAACACAGCTCACTCGTGCACATGCATGCTATCCCATGATGCTTCACTGTAAATAACGCTCTGATTGGGTGGATGAATGTAGTGAATTATTTCTTTAATTCTGTCCTACCAATGATTCTATTCTTGCTGTCAAATAATGATTGCAGTTATTAAAACGTATCCCTAAACACTCACTTGAATATTTTCTAGATCATCATGATGCTTTGGAAGCTGGTCTGAAGTCGGGTTATTTTCAGTAAATAAAACCAAAACTTGAAATAAAACACTTAAAATGAATTCTGCAATACACTAAAAGAAAATGTGCAATGTTGCCTTGGCAACTAACTGACAATAAGTGTATATATATGTGTGTGTGTGTGTGTGTGTGTGTACAGTATCTCACAGAAGTGAGTACACCCCTCACATTTTTGTCAATATTTAATATATTTTAATATAAAAGATAAGCTCTGTGATGTCATCATGGAGGAGTGGAAGAGGACTCCAGTGTTCACCGGTGAAGCTCTGGTGAACTCCATGTCCAAGAGGGTTAATGCAGTGCTGGGAAATAATGGTGGCCTCACAAAATATTGACACTTTAGGCCCAATTTGGGCATTTTCACTTAGGGGTGAGAGTGAGAGCACCTGAGGAACACCTGTTCTATTCACACCTGGAGACCTTGTAACACTAACGAGTCACATGACACCGGAGAGAAAATGGCTAATTGGACCCAATTTGACATTTTCACTTAGGTGTACTCACTTATGTGGCCAGTGGTTTAGACATTAATGGCTGTGTGTTGAGTTATTTTGAGGGGACAGAAAATATACTCTGTTATACAAGCGGCACACTCACTACTTTACATTGTAGAAAAGTGTCATTTCTTCAGTGTTGTCACATTAACAGATATAATAAAATATTTACACAAATGTGAGGGTGTACTCTGTGAGATACTGTATATTTACATTTATGCATTTAGCAGATGCTTTTATCCAAAGCGACTTACAGTGCATTCAGGCTATACATTTGTTTTTGATCAGTATGTGAGTATATATATATATATATTAAGGTTACTAAATGTAACTAAGGTATTAAAATAACCAAAACTGAGATAAAAAAATACAAAAACACAACAATATTACTAACACTTAAATAAAACTATATTTATAGACATATTTAAGAAAAACGAATAAAATGACAAATGCACACAACTAAATGAATAAAAATAAACCTGTAATACAAATCTAAACTAAATAGACATTCAAAAATAAAAATGACAAAAACACAAAATTACAAAAAAATCTATTCAAATTGAAAACTACAAAAAACTGAAAACAAAAATAAAACTGAATTAACAATTTATCAAATAGTATACTATAAAAACTAGATATATTTTAAAAACTAATACAAATTAGGAATACACAACATTACTAAAACTGAAATATATATATATACACAGTGTACGTGTTTTGCATGTGTGAGTGAGTGAGTGTGTGAGTGAGTGAGTGAGTGAGTGAGTGAGTGAGTGTGTGTGTGTGTGTGTGTGTGTGTGTGTGTGTGTGTGTGTGTGTGTGTGTGTGTGTGTGTGTGTGTGTGTGTGTGTGTGTGTGTGTGTGTGTGTGTGTGTGTGTGTGTGTGTGTGTGTGTGTGTGTGTGTGTGTGTGTGTGTGTGTGTGTGTGTGTGTGTGTGTGTGTGTGAAGTGTGTGTGTCTGAGGTGTGTGCGCCTGTGTGTGTGTGTGTGTGTGTGTGTGTGTGTGAGTGAGTCTGTCTGTGTGTGTGTGTGTGTGTGTGTGTGTGTGTGTGTGTGTGTGTGCGTGTGTGTGTGTAGTGAGTGTGTGTGTGTGTGTGTGTGTGTGTGTGTGTGTGGTGTGTGTGTGTGTGTGTGTGTGCCTCTGTGTCACACACACACACACACACACACACACACACACACACACACAGAGACAGAAGAAATTCAGTGCTTTGACATGATACATGATTCATCAAGAATATAATGATTACATAATATAAATTATTTAATGTTTTTATGGCAAATATTAAACAATCAGTCTCCTTTATTTATTTTTTTATGCAAAAATGAGCACAAACACACACGCGCGCACACACGCACGCACACAC
Organism: Gymnocypris eckloni scoliostomus; assembly: GCA_027564155.1. Classification (NCBI taxonomy): domain Eukaryota; kingdom Metazoa; phylum Chordata; class Actinopteri; order Cypriniformes; family Cyprinidae; genus Gymnocypris; species Gymnocypris eckloni. The sequence goes on along the minus strand of CM050430.1, from coordinate 28,523,416 downwards.
ACACACACACACACACACACACACACACACACACACACACACACACACCTCAGCCTCCAAAAGCACTTAAGCAGATTTCAGAGCATCTGATTTCAACACAGTGACATCATACAGGAAGTTCAGATTAAGACGAGGGAGAACGAGCCAATCAGAGTCTGAATCCAAAATCGCACACTATTAATGCAGTATACAGATACAGTAGATACAGTACACACAGTATGATAAAGCATCTGTCAGGAACATAAATGTGATTGTTATAACAGCACTTTACAGCACAATGTGAATCACATAAATTCTGATTTGAAACAATAAAGCATATGAAAAAAATCATCAAAAACAACATGAAATAACATTATACATACCTATATCAAATGTTATACATTAAAATACATTTCACATGAATTCTCTTGACCAAAATCATCACTGAATTAGATTTCACTACAACATGACAGCACAGAAGTACGCTAAATATACAAAACCATGACTGAGAAACAATCTTTCAACATGCACATCTTTATTCAATAATTCTATAAATGTCAGTCATTCTTATTTCTATGTATTTGTTGTGTTCACCTGACACAAATTAATAAATGACTGCCATTGGAACATGTGTTGGCACTTAGTTAATTATAAATAAAAACGGCAGTGAATGTAAAAACAACAACATAATATATCAGGGCTGTCTGTAATAGAATGAACTAATTCATTTTTTTTGAGAATGCATATAATATGTGAATAATCACATTGTGTTTGATGTCTTTCACAATGCTTCACGGGAGTGGATGCACACTTCTGAGCACTTTTGGCACTTAAGCATCGCTCACATATGTAAGATTTATAGATTATGTATCTGAATGGCTGATATGAATGGTATTTTTGCTTCCAGAGCCAATGAGATTAATGAACAATGAACCTGTAAATGACTCTGAATGTGAAGAGAAGATTAACAGAGTCGAGCTAAACTTCAAATACAGACGGTTTGATCAAGAAAACTGTGTTTTAAAGCCTAAAAGCATTGGTTTAAACAGATTAAGCACATCTGTATCTGCTCAAACACTCATTTTAGGGAATCTATGAAGTCAGTTCTGACACAGAATCACATGAATTATCAACATGATGCACTCATTAACAACACACACACTTGTCTTCAACTATACGTCGACTGATTCAGCATTGCAAACCTACAAACAAGTCAAATGACCTGATTATAAAGTGTGTTTACAATAAATTACACTCGATTTGAACTTGATATATCTCTAATGAATGACATTAAGACATTGTTAAGTATGACTTGAATCCTTTTTGGGGGTCACTGTATAATAGACAAGAAAAACAGATGAAGAGAGAGGCTATAAACTCATGGTTAAAACATAAAAATGAAAACAAAAGAGTAAAAGAGGGTGACACACAGTCAGTGTGGATATTCAATATTTACAACACATGAATTATTCACGCCGACCTCCATCCAGAGACACAGACACGCTTCATATCCAAACTCAACACTGACGGCATTACAAACATCTACATGCTGCTCAAATCATCATTAAACATGTTTAATTAGAAACATGATGCAGATGAATGTGTTTGACTGAAAAAACTCAAACTCGGTCTGATCTGATCTGAGAAACTGAGGAACCTCATGGGATCTATACTGAAGATTGCATAACCACACACACACACACACACACACACACACACACACACACACACACACACACACACACACACACACACACACACACACACACACACACACACACACACACACACACACACACACACACACACACACACACACATCTTTAATCGCTTCTGTCTTTCTACAGGACACATGCTGAAAACACAAACAGTCTCATCCCACTGCACACATAAGCTAATTAACCCTTCCATACATGTCTTCACTACCCATAATGCACCATACACCACAGGTGTTCTGGGTGTAAGCAGGATCAGATGATCCTCCAGGGGGTCACGTGTCTCTCTCTCTCTCACACATACACACACACACACACACACACACACACACACACACACACACACACACACACACACACACACACACACACACACACACACACACACACACTTCTTGAGTTTGTAAAATGTGTTTGTACACATGCAATCATTAGGATGATGATATGTGTGTTTCTAAATAAAATGCACACATCTATATTTGTCTTCATTTACACACATTATCTGTGTGTGAACTCATTCACACATCAGATCTGCCACCAGCCTCCTAAACACCAACAACCTTCAGCCTGAACACTGTCCTCGTGTAGAAACCTCAAAGAGCCTTCATGAAGCACCAGCGGTGTGGTGAACTATCACCGTCTGCACCGCTTCACCTGTCAAATCTGGACAAAAACATGTCGAGTGAGTTTTCTAGAGACTCAGTGTGTGTCGAGAGACTCGAACGCGTTCCCAGAGGACCGTGTCTTTGCATATCCTATTAACCCTAATGAGAGTTAAGTCTCTAAGTCTCTGATTAGGCCTGCAGCGAGGTACAGTGCTCAGCTCGAACTGTAAAGCTCACAAACACTGTTAACTGAACAGAGAGAGAAAACACCGCGGGTCTTGTAGATTAAACGTTATGCATAATCATGCACTCAGAAGGGCTGAATGTCAGCAAGAGAAGACATTGCTTGTACAGAATTATAAGTTCAATATTACTCTGAACGTATGGCAGAGACACTGTGTTTCTCGAAATGTAAAATGCATGTCTGAAAACACATTCATGCACGCAGCGCAGTGAGCAATGCACTCAAGTTCAAGGTCAGTAAATAACCTTTATATTCCTTAAGCTGCTGCAAAGAGTTTATTTCGAGTCTATTCAAGTCATTTGGGAAGTTCAGCTAGGATCACAAACGCTGGAGCGTGTATCTATATATATATATAGTCTCCTAATCTAAAAACAGAGCACTTAGCTAAATCTGCTTTGCACGGCCAAACATTTTAAAGTCTGCAAAAATATATTCAGAAAGTATCCAATTAAGAATGACTAAAAAACTGTCTGAATATTTAGCATTTACTATATTAGTGCTGGGTAATGATTAATCGCATCCAAAATAAAAGTTTTGTGTATATTATATATATGTATATGTGTGTACTGTGCATATTTATTATGTATAGCTATATAAATACACACACACATGCATGTGTATATATAAAAAAAAAAAAAATCTATTTTTATATATTAAATATATTTATATATAATATAAATTATGTGAATATAAATATATACATGTGAATATCTTCAAAATATATACTGTATGTGTGTGTCTTTATATGTACATGATAAATATACACAGTAAACACATATAAATATATTATATGTGACCAAGGACAACAAAAGCAGTCATAAGGGTTTTATTCAGATTTATGCAGCATCTGAAATCTGAATAAATTATATTTCCATTGATGTATGGTTTGGACAATATTTGTAAATCTGGAATCTGAGGGTGCAAAAAAATCTAAATATTGAGAAAATCATCTTTAAAGTTGTTCAAATTAAGTTCTTAGCAATGCATATTAATAATCAATAATTAAGTTTTGATATATTTATGGTAGGTAATATCTTCATGGAACATGATCTTAATATCTAATGATTTTTGGCATACATTTTTTTAATAATTTTGACCCATACAATGTATTGTTGTCTATTGCTGCTTATGACTGCTTCTGTGCTGCAGGGACACATATAAACAAACAAATGTATTTTAGGTGTGATTAATCATTTCCATGCACTAATCCATATTACTAAAAACAAGGAACACGTAGAGTACATTTGAAGCGGAAGCAAAGAATAAACAACGCCTGAACATCAACAAGCACAAACCCGAAACTAGGTAAAGGTAAGACTAGTCAAGAGAGATGAAAGGACAGCCAGAAAAGACAGAAATAAGGTTGTTACTTGTATCAGGTGAAGCCATGGTGGATACAATGACCGGAGGTCCGGTTCTGCGGGTTTGCTTGTTGTTAGGATTAAGGTTCTGATGCTGGAGGGCTGAAGATGCCGGAAGGATGGCACTCTCCACCGCCGCGGCTCCCTTGCGCAGTAACTGAGGGCTGTGGTGCGGGCTATGAGAAGGAGAGAGAGGAGGAAGGTTTGGAGGGCGCTTCATCAGCTCGATAGGGCTGTACGTACTGGAGAAGGTCTTGGGTGCCACTCCTGGAGTAGTCAGAGGTTGTTGTTGAGCAGACAAGGCCAGGCCGGTGTGGGCGTTGTACAAAGGTCGTGCTTGAGTGGCGTAACCCCCCGGACTGAACGGAAGACCTCCGATCGAGCGAACCCCTGGATACGTCGCGGTTTCGAGGAGATGCTGAGATGGAGCGCTGCTCGGCCGGCGACCGAGAAACTCTCCCATTCGAGGAGAGATGGATTGCATGGCGCTGGGAGGCTGTTGAATGAGGTTTCCATCCATGCCGAGTCCCTGAGGCTGCATGTAGAGATCATTGCGATGGGTGAAGCTGTTAGAACGACCTCGCATTATCGCAGCACCGGTTGCTCCCGTCTTGCAATTGAGAACCACTCGAGAAAGCACTCGTGTTTGGCCCAAGTTGGGAGCGACGGAGCGGACGTCGTGGTCTTCCATCATAGCAAGCATGGAGGTAGAATCGAACCCTTGCTGTAGGAGAAGAGTTATGGTGCTTTCCGACAGACCCTCGGAACGCAGGAGAGCTAGAAAACTAGGATCCACGGTTCTCTTGGGGTCGCCGGTGACGCCCCCCGGAGGGTGATGGACGGCGCCCGGATCGTAAGCAGGGTCGTAAGGCATCCTTTGAGCTGATACAGAACCGTACATAGGGTTTCCTCGAGTCCCATCCATGATTGGAGCTATAGGGTCCACTACTATGCAGGTGGATCCAGAGTTCAGCGGAAGGCCGTTGACGTCGGTGTATACAGAGTGGCCAGCGAGGCTGGACTCGATGCCGTAGCAAGCCGGTGAAGCGGCTCTACTGCGAATACGCTGGCTGTCTGGGATCATCTTGATGGCTAGAGAATCCCTGTACAAGCGGCTGATCTCATGAGCCGAGGGAGGAGGAGGAGGAGGAGGAGGAAGAGCTCCGTGCGTAAGACCAGGAGTAGTTGCTCTAGCTTGCCCTTGATCCCAAGCGGTTCTGACCCCTCCTGTGGCCAGGCCATAATGCGAGCCTGATCTGCTCAACATGTGCTGGTTTCCTCTATAAAAGCCCTGCAGATCTTCCGGTGGCTGGGCCGATAGAGCGATATCAAAAGGGTAGTAATCCGGAGGAGGAACGGTGCCACAGCCATGAAGATGCTGCAGAGATAGCAGTTTGTTTCAGTGGAAGCAACCCATTAGACGACAAACAGACGAGTCCTTGCAAATACACTAAAGCCTAATGTTAAGTGAATGCATGCACGGGTGAGGAAAGAAGAGAGGACGGTTGTGAGGAGGGGAAAAAATGGCATCAGGTGTTTGATTTCACTTCTCATGTTTCCCAACGAAGGTGTGCGAGGTAGGTAACATTTCACCTGATCTCTAGCCGACATTTCTTCTTTTGCATCACTTGAGGTCATGCTATCATGTGACTGGCAGGTAAACCCTGAATTATTTAGCTTTGGAAACATAAGCAAGTCAACTTATCAACTTAACAGCGGGGGAAACACGCTTTACATCTCCACACGAGCTGGATTATTCTGGATGCTCTCAGCCATGAGAATGAGTCATGATTTGGGAGGGAAAGATGTGAAAAAGAGGCAAAACAGCAGGACAATGCATTGGCAAAGAGCTCATGCTAATCCAAAGGGTTTATCCTTCTGGCCCTAGAGATTAGTCCAAATAAAACCAACTTAATACCACTGTCTCCTATGACAAACACTCAAACCTGTGTCCCAACGTCTGCCAAACATGAAGGGACTGATTTCTCTCCATAAAGACTTCAATACAGCTCTATAGTGTGACTGTAGTAGTTCAGTGTCTTACACAGTGTTAGGGTGTTAATCCTCACACAGATCTGGGCAGAACGCGTTAATGCCGAACACTTACAGTGATTCAGAAATAATCTGGAGAGTTTGGGCTATTTGCTTTATATTCATGCTATGCATATATGTCAGGGTTGATTCATTTCAAGAGTTGCACCACTTTGCATTTTATTTAACTATGACCTCTATGCATTGGTATCACAACACCAAGTTTTATTGAGCTGTAACCCATTCGTTTGGGTTATACAGATAAACAAACCTCAGATTAAAGTGATAAAGCAACCACAAAAGGGTTCAAAAAGACTGCTAAAAATGTGATCACTTACACATTCTGTATTAAAGTCTAAATTACTCCTGATCAGTAATTAATGAGCTGTATTGTTTATTCCGATGTAACTATTCATTGACACTATGTGTCTTTTTTCATCATAGTTCGTCTTATCTTCCTAAAGGTTCTTCTAAGGCACAATGCGAGTGTAAAATATCTTTCTGCTCAAGACAAGCAGTCAAACGCTGACGGCAAACAAGACTCTTTCATGTAGTTAATTTCTCTCTGTAAGAACATTTAACGGGTCAGTGTCATGATAAACAGTCCAGAGTCTGGAAATATCTGCAAGAACGGCTCATCAAACTTAAATATATCTGACAGCAGCTCCCTGGAAATAGAGCCAAAGCCTTAAAATAAACCCAGCAGACCAAAAGCAAGGCAAAACACGTCATAATCACACCACCACGGGCCTTTTCTGCAAAAGAAGTATGTAACAAATGTGTTTTTTTATATCCTCCATGTTACCTGTGCACCTAGCAACCCCTGAGAACACCTTAGCAACCACCTGCATCATCCAAACACCGGCCACAGAGCTATTGGTCGACTTCTGTGGAACTCACTGTAATGCAATTAAACCAATTGTGTTGCATATTCTGACCGGCTCCAGCGTATATATATATCACCGTTTCTGAAAGATGTCACTCAAAACCAGACACTCATTCTCAGTTCTCGCTGTAACACACACAAATCTGACAGGACTTAATATTACAGGTGTTTGCAAATGTTTGCTTTTGAGACGTGTTTGTGATATTTTGAATGCATTGCTTCATTTAGCAAAAGATGTGATGCATTATGCATTCTGTGTGTTATGCATCATCTGAAATCTGATTAATAATATTTCCATTGATGTATGGTTTGGACAATATTTGTAAATCTGGAATCTGAGGGAGCAAAAAAATCTAAATATTGAGAAAATCATCTTTAAAGTTGTTCAAATGAAGTTCTTAGCCATGCATATTAATAATCAATAATTACGTTTTGATATATTTATGGTAGAAAATGGCATAACATTTTTGGCATAACAGAAAAATTTATAATTTTTACTCATACAATGTATTGTTGGTTATTACTACAAATACACCTGTGCTGCTTATGACTGCGTCTGTGCTGCAGGGACACATATAAAGAAATTCAGTCAAAACTGTCACTTTTTATTAGAAAGCTGTTGAAAGTTTAAAGTGACTCTCACAAGAGTCTGGAGAGGACAGCACATGTTAGTAACTGACAGCTGCAGAGGAACATCTGGAGAACGCCTCGTGTGTGATTGTGTTCTTCTGTCCAGAATTAAAACAGACACACCACGAGAGGAGAACATGACTTCATCTAGACCCCTGAGGCCTGTCATAAACGGAGCCACGCTGAGGATTTCTCTCCAGCACAACAGAAATGCGATCTAGATGAAAACTCTGTCAACTCAGACGAGCTGGAACATGTTGCCTTGGTAATGATTTAATCAGGAGTGTCATGTAGCCCGAGGCTCATTTATGACATGCCATGTTTCATGACTCGATGTTATGCATCAGGAACAGATTTCATATCAGAACGGAAACACATGAATGTGAGTTTGATTGTGGGACAGCTTTTAACTGTCGGGTAAGATTAACTCAAAATGTACCGATAAAATCTTCCTTTAGATAACAAAGGAAACACAATGAAACACAATTCAGAAATTGCAATATAAGGAAGTAAAATTACACTGATTAAATATGTGAGCCTGGAGCACAAAACCAGTCATAAGAGTCAATTTTTGCTACATCTGAATAAATAATATTTCCATTGATGTATGGATCAGACAATATTTGTAAATCTGGAATGTGAGGGTGCAAAAAATAATCAAATATTGAGAAAATCATCTTTAAAGTTGTTCAAATGAATTCTTAGCAATGCATATTAATAATCAATAATTAAGTTTTGATATAGTTACGGTAGGTAATATCTTCATGGAACATGATCTTAATATCTAATGATTTTGGCATAACAGAAAAATGTATAATTTTGACTCATACACACATTGTTGGTTATTGCTACACACATATATCTGTGCTGCTTATGACTGCGTCTGTGCTGCAGAGACACATATAAAGAAATTCTGTAAACTGTCGCTTTTTATTAGAAAAGATTAATCTTGAGAAAGTTATGAAAAAGCCTTGAAGTACAATAGAATTAACTCCAAACACCAATCAGGTACTGTAGCAATACTGTTAACTAAAACGAAACTATTAAACATGTTTATGAATGAAAACACAGAGGTGACATAAATGCAGTTAAATATAAATATTAGATGAAAAACTTCAACACACACACACACAAAAATATGAATGTTACCTTGGCAACAAACTGAAATAAGTTTAGGTTGCACAACACAACATTGCTAAACACAATAAATCAAACCTCCATAGCAAAATTTAAAGAAATAATAAAAATGTTTTTTCTCAGAGAAACTGTGTGGGAGCACATATTAAAAATGTACCTAAAAATAATATGAAAACTAAATATAAAAATAAAAGCTATTTCAAAATAGTATATAAAGAGTGTTGAATGATCACTGATTCCTGTTTCAGTTCCATTTGGACTGAGAAATTGACTCGATTCAAACTCAACACTCATACATTTAATGAGCACAGTTTATTCCTAACACTGAATTCTGCACATCCTGCTAAAATAAACTAATAAATATATTAAATGAATAATCAAGTGTGCATGTGTTTAAATCCATTCCACAGAAAGAGAAAAGATTGAGTCTGGGCCTGAAAGTGAAACAGACTGAGATCATGAGCAGAATTAATAAAGAGTCTCACCTTCACAGATTCTGTCGAGTTGTCTCTTGACTTTGTGTCTGTCGGTCAGAGCCATGCTGACACACACACACACACACACACACACACACACACACACACACACACACACACACACACACACACACACACACACACACACACACACACACACACACACACACACACTGCACACACACACACACACACACACACACACACACACACACACACACACACGGACACACGGATCTGAGCACACACTCACACACACACACGACACACACACACACACACACACACACACACACACACACACACACACACACACACACACACACACACACACACACACACACACACACACACACACACACACACACACACACACACACACACACACACACACACACACATTCACACACACACATGAGAGAGAGAGAGAGTGTGTGCGCCATGTGTGTGTGTGTGTGTGTGTGTGTGTGTGTGTGTGTCAGTGTGTGTGTGTATGGGATGTGTGTGTCCTGTGTGTGTGTGTGAATGCAAACATGTGTGTGTTTGCTGTGTCTGTGTGTGTGTGTGTGTGTGTGTGTGTGTGCTGTGTGTTCACTAATCCTCAGCCTGTGT
>CM050430.1:28478740-28508740 GCA_027564155.1 Gymnocypris eckloni scoliostomus | reverse complement strand
CACACACACACACACACACACTGGTTACCAAACACACACACACACACACACACACACACACACACATATCAAACACGCCGTGAACCCCGATTAGACCCGATCTCGATGGATCGATCAGTCCCGGTGCTCTTACCGTTAACGGCTGATGTCAGATGTCAGTGGTCAGTTTATGATCTCATCCTCGTCCAGGAACCGCGTCCAGCTCACAAAGCTTCACACAGCGCCAAGAAACTTCATCATCATCTTCATCATCATCATCATCGGGAGAAAAATCCAAACCGAACCGGCTCCGTAACTGTATTCTCTTCTCTCTCTCTCTCTCTCTCTCTCTCTCTCTCACACACACACACACACACACAACACACACACACACACACACACATACATCACACACACACACACACACACACACACACACACACACACACACACGTAGACACTCACACACACACACACACACACACACACACACACACACACACACACACACACACACACACACACACACACACACACACACACACACACACACACACACACACACACACACACACACACACACACACACACACACACTCAGACAATATAGTTTTTATTAATATTTTGAATTAACTTTCATTTTTATGTTTTACATTGGTTGTGTGTTTTTGTCATTTTTAGTGTTTAATATGTCTTATTCATTTTTATGACATGTTTAGTGAAGTATATTAAATGAGAATGTTCCAGTTATAGTGTGTCTTTGATTTAGTATGTCTTTAGTTGTGAACTATAATAATTCCCCTGCATGAACGATCACGTGAGACTGTTTAATGATAATCATATTTGATCAGTATTATTAATAAAGAGCGGATCTCGTTCTCTAGACGGATCTGTTAAATGTGGAGTATATATATATATGAATTATTCACAGATGTCTTCTGTCTTGTTAATGTTTAATGAAGACAGCTGTCAGATTAATCCATATCTGTATTCCTCTGGGCGTATTAAATATGTATCTCATGACAACAGCTCAATAATCCTCATCACTGGACAAACTAACACGGAGTTCATTCATATTATTTCATGCAAGCTTTAAACGCCACGCTTTCTGTGTAAGATCCTAAAGAAAAGCTCAATATGTGCTTCTCTCAGCCTGAAATATGCAGATTATATTTCAATATGGATGGTTATGATCTAGCTCAACATGTTTCGGTGGTTTAATGAAACTTTATTCAGTACTTTGGACTTGTTTTCCAGCACAAATATCTAAAACAAGATGCATTTACTTAAGTAATGCAAAAATATGCATCTTAATAAAGCGAGTTTATGCCGAACAAGAAAATATCTGCAAATGGGGTCAGAAAAATATAACTTTTTTCTGTGCACACTGACAGATTATTGTTTTAAGCATAAACTCATTTTATTTAGATGCATTTTTTGAACAAGGCTTCTCAAGTAAATGCAGATTTAATGATGATTAGATGCACAATAATGAGCAGATCTTTACTGATGGCGACATTCATGCATTTCTACAGCAATTAGAATTGAATACTTTAATATACGAGCTGAGCAGACTTAATTCTGTCTTGCATTACATGTTTGAGCAAACTCAGCTCTGTAAAGATCCTTTAGACTCACTTTTCAAACATGCACCATTCACACTGAAGACTGCTCATTTGCATATTAATGAGAAGGAAGGGGCGGGGCTTTGGCAGCTGTTGGCCAGGTTTAAATAACACTGAAGTAATGTATAGACACTAGACAGAGAACGTGTCTGTTCTTCTGCTGGAAGAACATGAGAATCATTACCGTACCAACGAGATCACCGAGAATCATTTCTGCTAATTAGGATTGTAATTAAAGGCTAATGACACGCTCGTGAGCTCTGAGAGTCTCTCTTCAAGTCAAACTCGTGCTTTCATCTCTGAGCAATAACAGATGAAATATGAACTTTCTGATACTGTACGACTGGAGATGATGTTAATGATCATGTTTAATTAGAATTAATTAGATCACACGCTATATGCTGTTTGCTGTACACTACGTGTTTTAATGTTTCTAGTCTCTTCTGTTCACCGAGGCTGCATTTATTTGATCAAAAATACAATAGAATTGTGAAATAGAATTATGGTTTAAAATAACTGTTTTCTATGTGAATGTGTTGCCAAGTGTAATTTATTTCTGTGATTGAAGATGTATTTTCAGCATCATTACATCAGTCACATTTATTATACATTTATTATCATCAAAGTTGAATAGCTCAGAGATATTTTTGTTAACTAAAACGAAATAATTAAAAAAAATCATAAATCCAAAGCAACCATTAACAGAAATGATATAAAATATAAAAATATGAATTGCAAATATTTTTTATAAAAATTATTATATCGAATTTATATAAATATTTGAGCTATTTGGCAAAGCAATATTTATCTTATTTGTTTAGTTTTAATAAAGTACTAAAATAACTAAATAAAGTCAAACTAAAACTAGAAATATACTAATTTAAATCAATAAAACTAATAAAAATGACAAAAACAAATTAATTACTAAAACTTTAACTTAATGAAAAGTGATAAAATAAAAATTATTAATTCAAAACAATGATAATAAAATGGTTCTGCTTCATTTTTGTATGAATAAAAAGTTCAAAGGAAGAGCATTTATTTATGTATTTATTTATGAATCAATTGAATGCATGCTTGTTGAAATTAAATGTGTTGCATCAGGTTTGATGTTGAATATGGTTTCAGAGCTACAATAAAAGGAAATATTATTAGTGTGGCTCTATTCCTCACAGATAAATATGATAAGTCACCAATAACTTTGATTGTATGTAAAACAGTTTATTTCTTTACCTTCAAAATTCCTCTTTTGAGTTTTATTGAGGAAAGAAAAACAGGTTCAGAACTGGTTAATGAGTGCAGAATTTATTATTTAAGGATGAACTATGGTGTAAACACGATCATTTATTAGTACAGTGTGTGTGTGTGTGTGTGTGTGTGTGTGTGTGTGTGAGTGTGTGCGCGTGTGCGTGCGTGTGTGTGTACTTGTGCGTGCGTACTTGTGCGTGCGTCCGCGTGTGTGTGTGTGTGTGTGTGTGTGTGCGCGTGCGTGTGTACTTGTGCGTGCGTGCGCGCACCGCAGTTATGATGTGAGGAATACGTCTCATATTACATTTTCATTAAAGATATGAATGTGAAATTGCTGTTTATATGGAAAGGCTTGAGTGAAAACTCTCAGAGCATCATGTAGCACACCCGCGCGCGCACACACACACACACACACACACAGGAAACGAGTCTGTGTTTTGTGAAGCTTTCATTAGCTAGTTCTCCAGTGATAACTGATGCATATTTTGGTCAGAGAAGTAATTTCTTGTCACACACGCACGCACACACACACACACACACACACACACACACACACACACACACATATGAATAATGAGCTTCTAGGTAGCCAATCGATGCTCAAACCTCATGAAATGATGATGATGATGATGATGATGATGATATTCCAGCCTGTTCACCCTGATGAGACACGTGACTCTGTATCGTAACATTCATATTAAAGCTGATGTGTATGAATATACTCAGTCGTGTGATGATGTTTGCAGTGGTGGTCAAAGTACACAGATCAAGTACTTGAGTAAAAGTACAGATACGTATACTAAAATATTACTCCAGTAAAAGTAAAAGTACTGCTTTTTCAATTTTACTCGAGTGAAAGTACAAAAGTACTCAATTTTTTATGTACTTAAGTAAAAAAGTACTGATAGACAGATTTATTTAGCAATTTTATATAGACTACTTTATTTAATTTTATATTAGCACATATTTTTATAATCCTACTGCCAAAATACCTGGGTTTTTCCCAAAATAACCACTATATAGAGTCAAGATATATATTTTGTTGATATGGACTACATTGATGAGAGTGATGTAGTAATGTTCACTGTGAAGCTTACACTGCCATGTACCTGAGAAAACAGATTTCACCATCTAATTTTCACCAGGAAGAACAAAGTGGTTTTAGAACTTGTTGTTTTGCAGAGCGTCAGTTATATATGACATTAGAATTAGGCCTGAAATTAGGAAGAACATTTTAAGGAAAATCTAATTATATTTTCATAATGATTTTTTTCTTCTCAAACCTTGTCTGTGGTGTAAAAACACCCCTATTTAATGCCCCGGAGGCATCACTTCCCACTCTGATAATTACTGTAGTTACTATGTTCTGAACATCACATCCTTTCTTTTTCCCTCAGATGGAATCTATCTAGGTGGCTGAATAAAGATATTTGGACTTTATATCTAAACATTTCCTCAACTTAACACCAGCAAGCTTGTTAGCTAGACAGTTAGCATCAGCTAACAATATTTACTTATTTTCAGTATGGTTATGAATAAACATTCATATCTGTATACTCGGCTAGTTGATCTAAACAATATAAAAATGTATACTGTTGATAAACAATATAAAAACAGACGTCACATAGGTCTAAATGCATAGCATTTAAAAAAACTGCTAACGTTACAGCAGCGGGGCATATGAACGTGTGTATAACCCCCGGGTCCACATCATCCTAACTCGTTCTTGCTCCGAGCAGGTCGCGAACCCGGGATTCCGGCGCGGGAGGCAGGCGCTCTAACAAGGAGCGCCAAAGGCTACAGCCTCTTGCATCAGTCGCTAGGCGCCTCTTTTTGAGGTCAGGGAGTGAGGTTTACACATAGCCCTTACTGGTATACATCCGTTACCGTGCATGAGTTATTTTATTTAATCGGTGTTATTTTAATGTTTTGTTTTGACCTAAAACATAACGTTAGAGACACTGATGTTGATCTGTCTGCATTCAAGCATTTCAGTGGGCTTAAATAGATCACCCTTTACAGCAGATTTAGTTCACAAACAACTGACAGTTTTGACCTAAATATTATTTTCAGTTACAATAATTAATCCTAAAATTCGACATTAGTAACGTACTTTTCACAGCATCAGTAGCGGCGCTCACGAGATCTCCGGTTCTTTACTCGTGAGTTCAGTTCACTGAAGACTTCGCTCTAAGCGGATCATTTGAATCAGTGAGTTTTCGACTCGAGAACAGCTGCGTTTGTTGCGATTTGTGAACCGATTGAACAGGTTCCCTATCGATACTCCACTCGTACTGCGTCTTGTAAAGACGACATATGGGAAAATGCCTTTTTCTCCTGAACTGAAGTCTTATTTAATCACGCGGTGAAACTGCGACTATTGGTTCGTGCAGGTGTAGAAAAACGAACCAATGGGTCGGCAGCGGAGCTGCGAACCTATGGCGACGATACGCCGCCAATATTCCCGCCCGGCGGCGGGCATCTGGCTATATAAGCGGTCGTTTAGCCATAGGATCCTCAGATTTTTCTCCTTCAGCGGCGACTTCACTTCGCTGATCCAGAGAAGCCTACTGCCGTTGACACGCCTCGCAGTAGGACCCAGCGACCTCGATCTGCTCGGCTGATCCGCCTTCAACGCGCCCAGCATCGCAGCAGTTCGGATCCCGTTCGCTGCAGCTATCCGGCGATCACGTAAGTTTTCTAAAAGAGCAAATCGGCGTTCTAATGCCGCGCGTTACTGCGGCTCGTGCAGGAGACCTGCGCCGATGGCGGTCACTGGCGAGTGTGTTTCCTGCCTGGGGAAAGCCCATGCGGATGCCGCGCTCGCTGGTTCTGATTGTTCTCACTGCGAGCATCAGTCTCGCCTCTCTGCGCGCGCGCGCCGCTTTCTTTTCAGAGGCGATCCGCCCCTCGCGCCCTCCGTTTCTTCCTCTCAGGGACCTGTGAGGAAAAAACAGCGGGCAGAGGTTTTCAGCGCCTGGTTGAAAGCGAGCTCACGCCGGCTCAGATCCCGCGTGCCTCGTTTTCACCACACAGAGAGCTTTCTCCGTCCTTTTTATCCAACCTGACCAGCGTCCCTCCATGGCGTGAGCGATCTGGTCTCGTTTGGGGAAGTGACGATGAGCTGGCCGATGACAGCATGTCACTGGTAGCTTCAGATGCTGAGGAGCTGTGGGGCTCAGTGACTGACCCGCCCCTCAGGTTTGCCCGCGCCCAATGGATGCCGAACTTTTCCGTGTCCTCTCCAAAGCGGTTGAAGAGCTGGGTTTGGAGTGGTCTCCACCAGAGGAGCCCTCTCGCAGCCGTCTGGATGAGTGGTTTCTGCCGGGCGCCGTCAGGCCCCTCAACAACGACCATCGCGTTCTTCCTGAAGTACATGACGAGCTCACGAGATCTTGGCGCTCTCCTTACTCTGCCCGCCTCCGCTTCATCTCCCTCACTACGGTTGATGGCGCTGAAGAAAAGGGATATGAGAGGATGCCTCAACTGGATGAGTCAGTGGCTGCACATCTCTGCCCACCCACTGCCATCGGCTGGAAGGCGAAAGCCAGTCACCCGTCCAAGCCATGCAGGACCACTTCAGCGCCGCTGGACGCTCCCTACGCTTCAGCTGGACAGGCGGCCGGCGCTCCACTCTATGCGGTTTTACAGGTCTATCAGGCCAAGCTCCTCTCTGCCATAGGCAGTCTGAGCCTGATCCTGCGACTCTCAGGAGCTGAGAAGCGCAACAGACCTAGCTTTGCGAGCCACCAAGACTACCGCCCAAGCCATAGGAAGGTCTATGGCCAGCCTGGTAGTGCTCGGCGCCACCTGTGGCTCACGCTGGCGGAGATCAAGGATGCGGACAGGGTCTCCTTCCTTGATGCTCCAATTTCCCCCAAGCGGCCTCTTTGGACCTGCGGTGAAAGGATTCGCTGAGCGCTTCACAGAAGCACAGAAGGCGCCACAGGCTATGCGACACTTCCTGCCCAAGCGCCCAGCCCAGCAGCTGCTCAGAGTCGCCCAGGACTGCGCCGACTCAGCAGTCTGCGAAACCTGCACCTGCCGTTTCGCCTCAGCCTGCTAGAACTCAGCAGCCGCGAGGGCGTTCACGCTCAGCCAGACGCCACCCCTCCGACACGCCCAGGGCCCCGACTCAAGATAGCGTTGGACCCTGTGCGCCCGCGTCCTCCTGATCTGCAGGACAGGAAGAGGAGAGGTCGAGTCCCGCCACGGCCGGACCGCCCACCAAAAGGCCTCTCATGGGAAACCTCTTGGCACCCCGTTCTTTTCCGGGTGCAGAGGGAATTGTGTCTGTTGCTACAGGGTCCGTACAAGCGACCATGCAACTGTCCGCTGTGATAGCGGAAAAATAAAACACAAACATTCTCAAAGAGAGCAATTTTCTTCTTCCGTCCCTCACGAGTGCCCTGCCTCCGTGCAGCCGGCCACTCGAGTTTATCCAACCCCTTGCCACGGGCCGAGGCCTGGCAGGCCATCCCCGGAGTGTCAGAGTGGGTTATGGGGATAATAAAACGAGGTTATTCACTCCAATTCGCTCGAAGACCCCCGCGCTTCAGCGGCGTGGTCTCCACCTCGGTGCAGGGCGAGAACGCCGCTCTGCGCCAGAGGTGATGACGCTGCTGGAAAAAGGAGCCATAGAAATGGTTTCTCCAGCTTTGAGCGAGTCAGGCTTTTACAGCCGTTACTTCCTCGTCTGGATGGCGGCCTCCGGCCCATCCTCGATCTCAGACGCCTGAATCACGCCCTCATGAGGCGGCCGTTCAGGATGATCACACTGAAGCAGATCCTCGCAGATTTGCACAGAGGACTGGTTCTGTTCTCTGGACCTGAAAGATGCATACTTTCACATCCAGATAGCCCCCCATCACAGGCGATTCTTGAGATTAGCCTTGAGGAGTGGCTTACCAGTACGGTCCTACCCTTTGGGCTGTCTCTGGCCCCCGTGACTTTTACGAAGTGCATGGACGCGGCTCTTTCCCCTCTGAGACAGATGGGAATCCACATTCTCAACTACCTCGACGACTGGCTCATTCTGGCCCAGTCAGAGGTGGAACTACTTTCACACAGAACCCTCATCCTCAGCCACTTAGGCGCCTGGGGCTCAGGGTCAATTTCGCCAAAAGCGCACTGTCTCCCAGCCAACGAATATCGTTCCTGGGTACAGTTCTGGACTCAGCTCACATGAGAGGCGGTGATAGCGCCAGAACGCGCTCTGGCCATTCAGAAACTGCGGCCACCTTCAAGAGCGACACCGCCGCCCACTCAAAGTGTTTCAGAGAATGCTGGGCCTTATGGCAGCATCGCCAGTGTTACAGCTGGGCCTGCTCCGCATGCGCCCCCTTCAACGCTGGTTGAAACCACGGGTTCCACACAACGCATGGCGCCACGGACGCCTGCGTATCAGGGTGAATCAGGCCTGTGTAACAGCCCTGACCCCTGGAAGAACCCACGGTGGATGGAGAAGGGCGTGGCCATGGGGTTGGTCCACACCAGGAAAGTTGTCACGACAGACGCCCAACACAGGTTGGGGGCGCTGTGCGGAGCAAACCGACCTTCGCCATTGGTCGAAGACGGAGAGCGGCTTCCACATCAACTGCTTGGAAATGCTAGCAGTTTGTCGAGCCTGCCAGTTTTTCCTGCCGGACCTAATAGGACGCCATGTGCTGATTCGCTCAGACAACATGTCCGTGGTGTCCTATATAAATCACCAGGAGGTGTCTCCTAAGGCCTCTTTA
This sequence comes from Gymnocypris eckloni scoliostomus, assembly GCA_027564155.1. Classification (NCBI taxonomy): domain Eukaryota; kingdom Metazoa; phylum Chordata; class Actinopteri; order Cypriniformes; family Cyprinidae; genus Gymnocypris; species Gymnocypris eckloni. The sequence continues at coordinate 28,500,150 of CM050430.1, read as the reverse complement.
TTCTGGCAGAGCGCCTTCTGGAATGGGCTCAGCTCAACCTGCGCTCGCTGAGGGCAGCACACCTGCCGGGCAGACTGAACCAAGGAGCAGATATGTTATCTCGGAGCAATGTCCCTCAGAGGAGTGGATGCTCCATCCGCAGGTGGTTCAGAAGATCTGGAAGACCTTTGGCAAGGCAGAAGTAGACCTTTTCGCCTCCAAAGACAACTCTCACTGCCCAACTTATTATTCAAGGACAGGGATGCGTTGGCCCACGATTGGCCCAACCTCCTCCTTTATGCATTCCCCGATCGCCCTGCTTCCACAGGTCGTCAGGCGTATCAGGGAACAGGGTCACAAGGTGCTATTGGTGGCCCCTTGTGGAGGAACCAACCTTGGTTGTCAGAGCTGACTCAGCTACTGACAGCAGCCCCTGGCCCGTGCCCCTGAGACGGGATCTCCTCTCTCAGGCGACGGAACAATATGGCACCCTCGACCCGAGCTGTGGGCTCTCTACATTTGGCTCAATGGGAGCCTACTGGCTTCCCAGAGCGAGTGTTAACACCATTTCTGAGGCTAGAGCCCCGTCACGAGACGCCTCTATGCCCTTAAGTGGTCTGTTTTCTCCACTTGGTGCCTCAACCGTGGTGAAAACCCTCTACCTCTGAGTTAGCGGTGGTTCTGTCCTTTCTGCAGGAACTGCTAGATAAAGGACGTTCTCACTCTACACTCAAGGTGTTCGTAGCAGCTATAGCGGCCTTTCATGCCCCTATAGCGGGCCAGTCGGTAGGCAGAGACAACTCAGTTGTCCGTTTTCTGAAGGGAGCCAGGAGGTTGAATCCACCTCGGCCCCTTACTGTCCCTACATGGGATCTGCCCACTGTACTGAGGGCCTTGAAAGGCCCTCCTTTGAGCCGCCAGTCTCACGGACCTCCGGTCACTTTCGCTGAAAACTGCTCTGCTACTAGCACTAGCATCGGTTAGCGAGTTGGAGACCTGCAGGCGCTCTCTACTAGCCCTGCCTGCCTGGAATTGGGCCTAACGACTCCAAGGTCGTCCTGAAACCAAGGCATGGTTATGTACCTAAGGTACTTTCAACCCCGTTCAGAGCTCAGGTCATCACGCTCTCCGCGCTTCCTCCGTCTGAGGAGGACCGGGAGTTATCTTTGTTATGCCCTGTCAGAGCTCTGAGAATCTACTGAGCGTTCCGCCCCTTTTAGGCATCTACGGAACAGCTCTTTGTTAGCTTTCGGTAACCGCACCAAAGGACATCCGGTCACGAAGCAGAGACTCTCTAAGTGGATAGTGGATGCTGCTGTCATGCTGGCATACTCTTCTTTGGGCCTGCAATGCCCCATTGAGTCTACGAGCCCATTCGACTAGAGGCATCGCCTCGTCATGGGCGTGGTCTAGCGGTGTATCCATTACAGAGATTTGTACGGCGGCTGGCTGGGCCACTCCGTCCACATTTGCTAGGTTTTATAACCTGGACATACCGGCCTTACAGGCCAGAGTCCTCTCTGCTTAGATGAGCTTGTACACATACGCTGTGGGAACAATCCTGTCAGAGATTTCTTGACCGCAATGCGCTCAGGCTCTCTAATTGGCACCCTGCATACTCCGGTTAACTGAGTATACAGAAGTGGAACGATTATCCAGGCCGAGACGACCTCTATGAGTTTAGCTCGCTTTAGCCTGAAGTATACTACTTACTTCCCTATGGGCATTTATGTTTATGGAAGTATATACAGTCGCTCATCTACCCTAGCACGGGCGTGATTAAATTCAGTTCCCATATGCGTCTTTACAAGGACGCAGTACGAGTGGAGTATCGATGAGGAACGTGCTCGTTACTATCGTAACCTCGGTTCCCTGAGATACGGCAGTACTGCGCACTTTGCCGTGCCAGGTAGCTGCACGACTCAGTCGTCGCTTCAGTCGGTAAACCTGAGGATCCTATGGCGAAACGACCGCTTATATAGCCAGATGCCCGCCCGTTTCGGCGGGAATATTGGCGCGTATCGTCGCCATAGGTTCTGCAGTAGCTCCGCTGCCGATTGGTTCGTTTTCTACACCTGCACGAACCAATAGTCGTGCAGTTCACTGCGTGATTAAATAAGACTTCAGTTCAGGAGAAAAAGGCATTTTCCCATATCGTCTTTACAAGGCGCGGTACTGTTCCGTATCTCAGGGAACCGAGGTTACGATAGTAACCGATGCGTTCATTGAAAAGAATCAGTTTGTTCATGAATCAGACACCGCTTCTGCGTCTCGGAGCACGTGATGTATCACGTGAGTAACGATATGTTTTATGAAATGTAGTGAAGTAAAAAGTACGATCTTATGCTTTGGAATGTAGTGAAGTAAAAGTAAAAGTTACTCAAAATAAAACTACTCCAGTAAAGTACAGATACTTGAAAAATGTACTTAAGTACAGTAACGAAGTAGTTGTACTTCGTTACTGACCACCACTGGATGTTTGACTGAATGAGTCCATCAGATCTCAAACACTGATGTCTCCTCAGATTCTAGGGGTCACGGTGAGGTCACAACACACTGGTTTTGGTGATTTTTCTCTCATTTCTCCAGACTTTTCCCAGAGCGTTCCTCAGATCAGATATTACACAATAATCTCATATTCATGTCAGATGTGTCACACTTCTGTTCTTTCAGTTTGCTCATTCTTGTTTCCTGATTTCCTTTGCTCTCATTTCCCCGCCACTCGTTAATTATAGACACTCATTAATTAGGTCACACCTGTTTGTATTCAGCTTAGTGTCTTGTTTAAATGTGTCTCTGGAGCACAGACGCAGTCATAAGCAGCACAGGGATATTTGTAGAAATAGATAACAATACATTGTATGGGTCAAAATTATAATTTTTATTTTATGACAAAAATCATTAGATATTAAGATCATGTTCCATGAAGATATGACCTACCGTAAATATATCAAAACTTAATTATTGATTATTAATATGAATTGCTAAGAACGTAATTTAAACAACTTTAAAGATGATTTTCTCAATATTCAGATTTTTTTGCACCCTCAGATTCCAGATTTACTAATATTGTCCAAACCATACATCAATGGAAATATGATTTATTCAGCTTATTTCACAAAATGGACCCTCATGACTGGTTTTGTGCTCCAGGGTTGCATTATTTTAAGCCCGTCGGTTCTTTTGTCTGGTATGGTTGTGGTTTGTGTTGTTCCTCTATTGGGTTACTGTCAGCGAGTCTTGTTGAAGCAGTAACTGTGTTCATGAGTGTTTGTCTGGGCTGTGATTCTGGTTTGTAAAGTACTCAGGCAAGCGTCCCGTTCTGATGCTCCTCTCATCTGATCATCTGCAGATCATATTTCCAGCATTCACAGATGAGCAGAGTCCATGCTGTGTGTGTTACAAATTACATCTCCATCAACTTTATTATGATTTCTACTTACTTTATGAATACTTACTTTTAGAAAGTTTATTGAGACTATTGATGTAAACAGCAAAACATTTTTATTAAATATATCAATTAAATACAATTACAATTTAGGTACAGGTAGGGTTGCAAAGGGGTGGAACATTTCCAGTAAATTTCCAGAAACTTTCCCAAAATCCCGGAAAGTTTCCGAAATCCCGTTAAATTAAAAAAATCCTGTAAATGTAAAAAAATTCGTTAAATTTCCAAAAATTCGTTAAGTTTCCAAAATTCCGGTAAATTTTCAAAAATTCGGTAAATTTCCCAAATTCCGGTAAGTTTCCAAAATTCCGGTAAATTTCCAAAAATCTAGTAAATTTCCAAAAATCTAGTAAATTTTCAAAAATTCGGTAAATTTTCAAAAATCCGGTATGTTTCCAAAATTCCGGTAAGTTTCCAAAATTCCGGTAAATTTTCAAAAATTCGGTAAGTTTCCAAAATTCCGGTATATGTCCAAAATTTCTGGAAAGCTTCTGAAATTTACTGAAAATACCTCGACGAGGTGCCCTTGAGCAAGACACCGAACCCCAACTGCTCCCCGGCGCCCACTGCTCTGTGTGTGTGTGTGTGTGTGTGTGTGTGTGTGTGTGTGTTGTGTGTGTGTGTGTGTGTGTGTGTGTATACCGTGTGTGTATTCACGTGTGTGTGTGTGTGTGTGTGTGTTCACAGTGTGTGTGTGGGTGTGTGTGAGTGTGTGTTCACGGTGTGTGTGTGTGTGTGTGTACTGTGTGTGTATGTATGTGTGTGTATGTTCACGGTGTGTGTGTGTGTGTGTGTGTGTACTGTGTGTGTATGTATGTGTGTGTGTGTGTGTTCACGTGTGTGTGTGTGTGTGTTCACTGCTGTGTGTGTGTGTTCACTGCTGTGTGTGTGTGTGTGTGTGTGTGTGTGTGTGTGTGTGTTCACGTGTGTGTGTGTGTGTGTGTGTGTGTTCACGTGTGTGTGTGTGTGTGTGTGTGTGTGTGTGTGTGTGTGTGTGTGTGTGTGTTCACGTGTGTGTGTGTGTGTGTGTGTGTGTGTGTGTGCACGTGGATGTAAACTCCGGTATGGTCACCGTGCCACTTGGCTGTATGTCACGTCACTTTCATACTGCAGACACAGTTGCTCTGTGAAGCGTGATGTAAACGTCTCTGTTTTCTCTCGCCTCATAAAGATGAAGTGCACTGTCCCGCCCGGAGAAAGTCTCAAAGAAAATGATTATCCACTTTCCCCGAATGTGTGTCGTTGCAGGCGGGCGATAATGATGTCGTTACGGCTCTTATAGCCCTTCACTGTTTTCTGCTCTGGTCACATGATCTTGTTATCTGGCCACACACTGAAGAACAGACACCATTACAGAGATAAACAGAGACGCTCACACCACGGCTTTATCTGTTACTCCTTCAGGAGGAGATGGATCTCCGTGTTTGACCGGACCTCCTGATCTGAATCTCTGACCTTCAACACACTGATCCACACGCAGACGCATGCTCGGTTTGAACATCTGACAACATATGACAAATCAACATTTCATCTATGAATGAAAACTTTACTTCAAGAAGTTTGCATTTGTGCTGTTTGTTGCATGTCATAAAAGGGATGTCTCAGAGAGGCTTTTTTATTTCCATTTTCATTTAATATAGTAAGTACTAAAACTACATTTAACAATAGACATATAAACAAAACACTAACAAAAACAAAATGACTAGAGCTTGAAGTAATATTAAAAGCAGATTATAAAAAACCCTAATTCAAAATATTAATAAAAAACTATAATAGTGTCTGTTTTGTACTAAACTGGATTGAAGCTCTTCAGTGATGCTTTAGTGATTAACTCATCAAATCTGATATTCTGATGATGAGACAGAGAGCGAGATGGAAAACACTTCAGATCTAAATTATTATTCAGGAACAAGAAATAAAATCAGTAGATTTTTGTGCATGAGATATTTAACACACACACGCGCACACACACACACACTCACACACACACACACACACACACACACACACGCACACACGCACACACACACACACACACACACACACACACACACACACGCACACACACACACACACACACACACACACACACACACACACACACACACACACACACACACACACACACACAAGATTTTCTTACTCTGTATTTTTGCCATCTTCCTTAAAAAATATCTCAAAATTCATAAATCAAGATTCATGAACTTGAGAAGCAGAAAGAGTTAAAATATTAAGTTTGGTTTTCTGAAATAAATGATCAATATTAAGTGAGTTTATGCTTAAAATAACAAATATATCCACCAACTGAGTTATAAAAATGATCTTGTTTTCCTTTTGAATGAAGTCGATTTTTTCCCCATTTGACAGATATTTAGTCTTCTTTAAAGCATAAACTCACCTCATTTTTCATATTCATTCCTGTCATTTTGCTACAGAATTCTGAGATATTTTAATGGAAAACAATACAAAATACAACAATATATTTCTTTAAAAATAAAGAAATAAATTTTTTTCTTTAATTGTGAAAATGCAAAAATGTATTGAACTAGGTATTGTGTTAATTAACTTTATATAAAATAACAGAAGTCTATTATATGGAACATTTCATTAAATAAGCGTGTGTATTTGTTCAATATATATATATATAAAATGGGGGGGGGGCATAAATAAAAAAAAATATCTTATTGTTTTCATATTTTTTAATTTATAATTTTAGTTAATTTAGTTATTGGTGATGAATGCTAATGAATATTTAGATGAAAATATTACTTGGCTAAATTAATTACATCTATTGATCAATGACTTTTCCAGCGGTTGGTAATTAAACTCCAGCGAGGATTTAATTCATAAAATGAAACATCATTATATTAGTAGCAGTCTGGTATTTATGTATATATTATATAATTATTAAAAACCAAGACAGGTGACGGAGGAAATTCTACAGGATGGGAAAACTTTCAATTGATTAAAACCCCAAATTAATTAGATGATATAGTAATTAATAAACGAAATGCATATATCAGGGTCAGCATTAGCTGACAGGCCAACAGAAGATAATTCAAAGACGTTATGATATTAAATGAGTAAATCATAAACCAAAACTACTCTCTGTCTGGTCAGAAAACAGAATAAAACATCAAAAATATAATTCATTTATAGTCAACAAACTAGAAACACCGTACTCCTCTGATTATTATTTTAATTGCATGTATGCAACGCTCTATTTCTAAGAAAGCATTAATTATAAGTATCTGAATCTCCATAGCAACAGATCTGGAATACAATTATTTACTAATTAGCTCCATGCTTGTATTTTCCATCAAGTGTCCTCAGCACATTAATATGCATATGTGATCAGATTTCATCCTGCTGACCCGTGTTATTAATCACATGAATTCATATTTTGACTGATTTCTGTGGCCAATGCACTAATATAATAAACACACATACATATAATAATAAAGAATCCATATGTTTTAGCATATTGCTATGGTTTAGTTATAGTTAGAGTACAGTAACCCTGCACAAAGAGCCATTCATTCAGAGAAATTATGAGGTTATTAATAAGATAAGATTCATAAATTAGTGCATTCATAATTCTCAGTATCTGAGGGGTTTTGTTTAAGATAAACAGAGAATATGTTATTTTAGTTAATTATCAAATCAAATGTCAATTATTATTTCCTTCCAGAACATGTGCAGAGGATGATGTATGTACAGTATATATACAGTAATGTACAGTAAATATCATCTCTAATAGAGTTTGAAAAGTTCAGTATTAGTAAAGAAATTAAAATCAGCTGTTAAAAAATCAGTATGAAAACTCATATTTAATAATCCTCTCAACACACACCATAGTTTACATTTCTGAATATTAAACATCAAAGCTAAGTAACTTCATATTTATAAATATTAACAGCACTATCGTCTTCAGCTGCTAATATGAAATTACACACTGTATTATGTAAAAGTCATGATTAATATGATAAAAACAGACTCATCAGATCATAACGAAGACATTAAAAACATACACAAATGGTCAAATTAGAAATGCTTTCTGAAAGAACATGTTTATAACAAACAAATAAATATTCCAGCAAACAGTATAAATACATGTTTTTGTCAAACATGCTGATTTATATAAATATCTAACTACAAAAAACCCACAAAAAAATTATATTTCAATGATTTTGTTGATAATTGTATCATAATTCACTCACTCTCAGGCCATCTAAGATATGGATGTAAAAAGTGCATCTGTTATATCTCAGATATGTGTTTAGAGTAGGGGTGGGCATAGATTAATTTTTTAATCTAGATTAATCTAGATTAAAATGGCTCATTTGAATTCTGCCGAAGGCATTCAGAATATGTGTGCTACCCAAATAATGACTAAAGTAAGTCTTTGAGAGCGGGTTTCTCAAGCCAGGTGGTGCATTAGACCAGGGGCTCATCTCCTGTTTCCAAAATGCATCACAAACTGCTTGAAAGCTGTTCTACTATGATAATTAGTGATGAAAATAAACTATGTTCAATAAGATGTACTTGTGTTTACTAACTGTTTATTCAGTTAAACATGAATTTTGAACTGTGAGGCCTACATAAGAGGTCGTGATGAACTGTTTACAGTTTCCATTGGGAAGCTTCTTAAAATAAATGTTCCCTGAAACAAACCGGCGGCTTCATAGCTGCATCCATGTTAACGTCACGTCTGATGTGGTAATTTCACAGTAACGTTAGGCATACACACAGGTTGAAGCAGAGGTGACAGGTGAATTCTCAAGTTCACATGAGACCTAAAAGCGCATCCTGTTTGCTTAAAAGCGCAACGTCGTTGTTATTCTGAGTGCACACAAATAAACGTAGAGTCTTTACAGATTCGAAAGATGTATTAGGCTACTTTTATCTGTATGACCAAAAATGACGGAGATTTTAAGAGCAAGTGAACGCACCGGAGCCTGTCCTGCAGCAAACGCCCCACACAAACACTTCAATAGAGCACATTCTCTAGGTTAACATCATATTGAGCGGCCATGTAAAGTTGCTACTACATACATCTTTCAGATGAAAAGCCATATTTGAGGTTGATGAATGATAGGTGAGTGTTTGGATGTCCTGCCCGATTGTATTACCACATAGACCAGCCGCTAACAATCTGTCCATCACGGACTGCGAGCCTCTAGTTCAAGACTCGTTCTCGCCCCCTACAGTGCAATTCGCTAGGTATACATCCGCTTAAAATATCAGGGTGAAAGTCATCATAGCTTGCGTAGTATAGACCCAGCTCCCAACACAACTTTGAGAATAGATTAACGGCGATATTTTTTTTATCGCCGATAAGAGTCTCACGTTAACGCAGCACGTTAACGCCGATAACGGCCCACCACTAGTTTAGAGCTGTTTTGTTTTGTAAACGCTGCAGATTTCTCTCCTGATTCAGAAGCGTTATTATGGATTATGAACTCATATTTGAGTTAAAATCATCTTAATGCTGGATTTGTTTCAGCTTCTGATGTTAACTGATGGACTGGAGTGCTGTGATGTTTTTATCAGCTCTCATTCTGACGGCACCCATTCACTTCCATTGCTGAGACACTCCTCCAAATCTGATGAAGAAACACACTCATCCTGATCTTGTATGATCCTGAGGGTGCTCATTTTGGGTGAGCTATTCCTTAAACTTAAATCTCTGGAGACTTGAGTTATATGCTGTATTGGAGCTGAACAAAGTTAGTGACTCCTGATTTGTGGAGTCGGTGCTCGATAAGATCCGCCTTCCTCCTCCAGATCTGAGATCAGCTTCATCTTCTGCGCGCGTTCTCAGAGAGCTGCTGTGAACGTCACAGATGTCGAACCACTGCTGCTCCAACGTCTCTGCGAGGCATCAGTCTGCGATCTCTGCCGCTCACCATCCTCCAGAACCACGAGCCCTTCAGCAGGAACACCGTGTTGTGTGTAGGAGAAATACGCGCGTCAGGTTACCGGACGGGATGGTTTCCGGGAGAACGGCGGAAACACCTCCGTGATGCTTTGTGGGAAGAAGCAGCCAAGCGGTTCACGCCGCGTCAAACCTGAACACCTGTGAATTCATATTGTGCAGTTACTATCATCCACGGGGACACTTTACTGGACACTGATGTGCATTCATTCATGCTTGACTAATGCACAGATAATCAGGAGTTTATTTACAAAAACAGATGCATGTTATCAGTGTTTTATTTAGTGCTGCGCAATGATTAATTGCATCCAAAATAAACGTTTTTGTGAACATATGTGTCCCTGGAGCACAAACGCTGTCATAAGCAACAATACATTGCATGAGTCAAAATTATGCATTTTTCTGTTATGCCAAAAATCATTAGATATTAAGATCATGTTCCATGAAGATATTTCCTACCATAAATATATCAAAACTTAATTATATGCATTGCTAAGAACTTCATTTGAACAACTTTAAAGATGATTTTCTCAATATTTAGATTTTTTTGCACCCTCAGATTCCAGATTTTCTAATATTGTCCGAATCATACATCAATGAAATATTATTTATTCAGCTTTCAGATGATGCATAAATCTCAATTTCACAAAAAATGTACCCTTATGACTGGTTTTGTGCTCCAGGGTCATATCTATGTTTGTGTGATGTTTATATTTATTATATATGTATAAAATACACACACATGTATATATGTAAGAATATTTATATGTAACATACATTATATGAATATAAATATATACAAGTAAATATTTTTAAAATATACACTGTATGCGTGTGTCTATATACACATAATAAATCTACACAGTACACACACATATATATATTATATAAACAAAAACTTGTATTTTGGATGGATTAATCGTTGTCCAGCACTAGTTTTATTCTGTTAGTTAGCTGTATTTGTTAATTATTTTTAACCGAATCAAAATAACCCGATTCAGTTTGATTGAGATTAATAAGAATGCACAATAAAAAAATATGATTTGTGAAAATTGTTAAAAACGTAGTTATCCGTTTCATATATAACTGATGAAGAACTAAACCATTTATTAATAATTACTGCATCAGCAAGTAATGAACATTCTATATGATTCATAGATTAAGTAATCAATTAATTGTTATTAATTAAATGTGTCATAATGTATTAATTCCCTAATAACATATTTTAACTAATGATGTAAATTAATATGTTAATTAGTATTACCAGAGTGGTCAAATCTTTAATTAATCAATAGCTAATTATTTGCAAAATATCATAATGTTATGACTTTACTTGTTGAGGCACATAAGTAATTAACTAATTCAAAATACATAACCATAATTATATATTACTTCGTTAATAATTATGTGCCTCAATAAGTAGTCATAATATAATGACTTGCAAATCATTGCTAAAGATTAATTAAAGCTTTGATCAGTAATATTAATTAACATCATTAGTTAATATAATATGTTATTAGGGAACTAAATTAATACATTGACACATTTAACTACTAAAATATATTTATTACCTAATCTATGAATCATATAGAATATTTATTAGTTGCTGATGTAATCATTAATAAATGGTTTAGTTCTTCATATATTAGCTGATGATTATCTGAGCATTAGTTAAGCATTATTTAATGCACCTGTATTGTAGTGTTACCGAACTATCTGATTTGTCCATGTTAATTGTAGAATATTAGCAGCTGTTACCTGTGAGCCCCTGAAGAAGTAGATGTGAGCGTCTCTCCGGTCGTAGTATGCAGTGTCCAGTGGTCCAGACACGCCGGAAAGCCTTCAGAGATCAGGCGAGGATACGCGTCTCCGGTGATCACCTGATCATTCTCGCTGTCGTAACGCCAGTACTGCACGCCTGAAACATCACAACACATTAAGAAGTGCATGCAAACATCTCAAACACTGCAGTAATAGTGTAGTATGCACTTCTGGACAGTAGAAATAGTGTAGTATGCACTTCTGTACAGTAGAAATAGTGTAGTATGCACTTCTGTACTGCAGAAATAGTGTAGTATGCACTTCTGTACTGCAGAAATAGTCTAGTATGCACTTCTGTACAGTAGAAATGAGTAGTATGCACTTCTGTACTGCTGAAATAGTCTAGTATGCACTACTGCACAGTAGAAATAGTAGTATGCACTTCTGTACAGTAGAAATAGTGTAGTATGCACTTCTGTACTGCTGAAATAGTGTAGTATGCACTACTGCACAGTAGAAATAGTGTAGTATGCACTTCTGTACAGTAGAAATAGTGTAGTATGCACTTCTGTACTGCTGAAATAGTGTAGTATGCACTACTGCACAGTAGAAATAGTGTAGTATGCACTTCTGTACAGTAGAAATAGTGTAGTATGCACTTATGTACAGTAGAAATAGTCTAGTATGCACTTCTGTACAGTAGAAATAGTCTAGTATGCACTTCTGTACAGTAGAAATAGCGTAGTATGCACTTATGTACAGTAGAAATAGAGTAGTATGCACTTCTGTACAGTAGAAATAGTGTAGTATGCACTTATGTACTGCAGAAATAGTCTAGTATGCACGTATGTACTGCAGAAATAGTCTAGTATGCACTTCTGTACAGTAGAAATAGCGTAGTATGCACTTATGTACAGTAGAAATAGAGTAGTATGCACTTCTGTACAGTAGAAATAGTCTAGTATGCACTTCTGTACAGTAGAAATAGTCTAGTATGCACTTCTATACAGTAGAAATGGTCTAGTATGCACTTCTATACAGTAGAAATGGTCTAGTATGCACTTCTGTACAGTAGAAATAGTCTAGTATGCACTTCTGTACAGTAGAATGCAATTCTGAATAATAAAAAAAACACTCCAAGCATGTTAGAGTTTTGGAACTTTCCATGTTTAATTAAAATTATTACTAATTGATTAAATTTAATAAGTGAACAAGGACCATCCAAATTACAACTGCACAATACAAATTAATGGAAAAGACAAATGTAAAATGTGAAAAGAAAAAGTAACATAAAATAAATTACAAAATAATGCAAATGTATAATATGCAAAAATAAAACTACAAAATAATATATATATATACAATGCAAAATACAAATTTGTAAAATATGTAACCCCCCTACACATTCTACATATGTAAATATTAAATAGAGTAAAGAAATAAAAAAACCTGCAAGATACAAATGTAGATTGCTAATTAAATGAAATACAAATGTAAAATATGTAGAATGCAAAATAATGCTAAATACCCTGCCAAAAAAAAAGATTCTGCAAAATACTAATGTACAATGCAAAACAGTTAATACAAATGGAAAAAAACCCGGCAAAAATACTAAATGCAGAATGCAAAACACATGTAAAACAGGTGAACTACAAATGTACTGTTAGAAAAGTGCACTGTTTGCTGTTCACTGAGCTTTCTCTTTAGGGACAGGAGATGCAAATGAGCTTGTGCTGTAATCTCTATGTGCATTGCATCTCTCTTTTAGTTTTCCAGCTATGATTCTGTTTATGTACTCAAATGCATGCAAACAAACTCTTAGTAATACCTTTAAAGAAGTAGACCGCATCAGTTCTGCGGTTCCACACGTGAACGTAAGCGTCCACGCCGCTGGAGGGCAGCCCGTGCCAGCCCACCTGCACCGCCACCGGATCCCCGAACCGCGTCCGGTTATTACGGTTCTCATAGAGCCAGTACCAGCCGTCACGCATGAAGTAGGAGTTAAAACGCACCACCACCTCGCCGTACGGCGTCTGCTCCTTCCTGATCCAATCAAACACGGTGCTGAACCGACCCTTACACACACCTGATGGAGACAACACACACAAAACTATTGATATTTCTATTAATGCTGTAAGAAAACAGAGCCATTGTGATACTGGGATATTTCCAACTCAAATTCTCATTAGTGTAATGAAAAACAAATCTCACTGACATTAATGCAAAACATTGGAGCACAAAACCAGTCATTACGCTCAATTTTGTGAAATTGAGATTTATGCATCATCTGAAATCTGATTAATAATCTTTCCATTGATGTATGGTTTGGACAATATTTGTAAATCTGGAACTAAAATCTAAAAATCTTTTATGCTCCAGGGTCACATATATATACAACAAATACTATAATATGGTTACTGTATTGTACCTGACAATATAAATATTGTATACATTACAGTGTTTACATTACAATGAGAATTTGGGTTGGAATGCGTTTAGTTGTCATAATGTGTTGAAACCTTTAAAAAGGCATAATTTCTTAGTGCATTTATATAATAACATAAATATAATCTCTAGCGCTCACCGTACAGGCTCTGAATGGATTTCCGGTCCATCCAGTCGATCTCAAAGCCGGCGTCCTGAGGAAGGTAACTGGGCTGCATGATGGATCCGGGTCGGTAGATGTGAGGAAGCCCTAAAACATGACCGATCTCATGAACCGCTACCTGAATGAAACACACGACATGCTACAGTCAGATATTCCGATCAGCTTCAGATTAGAGATTCAGATCAGATCAGCGATTCAGACCAGAATCAGATCAGAGATTCAGATCAGTGTTTCAGACCAGAATCAGATCAGTGAATCACATCAGAGATTCAGATCAGAGATTCAGATCAGAGATTCAGACCAGAATCAGATCAGAAATTCAGATCAGAGATTCACATCAGAATCAGATCAGTGATTCACATCAGAGATTCAGATCAGAGATTCAGATCAGAGATTCAGATCAGAGATTCAGACCAGAATCAGATCAGAATTCAGATCAGAGATTCACATCAGAATCAGATCAGTGATTCAGATCAGAGATTCAGATCAGAGATTCAGATCAGAGATTCAGATCAGAGATTCACATCAGAGATTCAGATCAGAGATTCAGATCATAATCAGATCAGAGAATCAGATCAGAAATTCAGACCAGAGATTCACATCAGAATCAGATCAGTGATTCACATCAGAGATTCAGATCAGAGATTCAGACCAGAATCAGATCAGAGATTCAGATCAGAGATTCAGACCAGAATCAGATCAGAGATTCACATCAGAGATTCAGATCAGAAATTCAGACCAGAATCATATCAGTGATTCAGATCAGATCAGTGATTCAGATCAGAGATTCAGATCAGAATCAGATCAGAGATTCAGACCAGAATCAGATCAGTGATTCAGACCAGAGATTCAGATCAGAATCAGTGATTCAGATCAGATATTCAGATCAGAATCAGTGATTCAGATCAGATATTCAGACCAGAGATTCAGATCAGAGATTCAGACCACAATCAGATCAGTGTTTCAGACCAGAATCAGATCAGTGATTCAGATCAGATCAGTGATTCAGATCAGAGATTCAGACCAGAATCAGATCAGATCAGATATTCAGACCAGAATCAGATCAGTGATTCAGATCAGAGATTCAGACCAGAATCAGATAAGAGATTCAGATAAGTGATTCAGACCACAATCAGATCAGAGATTCAGACCAGAATCAGATAAGATATTCAGTTCAGAGATTCAGATCAGAGATTCAGACCAGTGATTCAGACCAGAGTCAGATCAGAGATTCAATTCAGAGATTCAGACCACAATCAGATCAGAGATTCGGATCAGAGATTCAGATCAGAGACCAGAACCAGATCAGTGATTTACATCAGAGATTCAGATCAGATTCAGACCAGAATCAGGTCAGAGAATCAGAGATTCACATTAGAGATTCAGAGATTCACATCAATGATTCAGATCAATGATTCACATCAGAGATTCAGATGGGCAACTAACCAGATAAATAGACAATAAGTAGTATAAAGTAGACAATAAATAGTAATAAGTAACATACTGTATGTTCTTGCGTCCAGTTTGGTTTATTTTTACGTTTGCATGTCTTACTATCAGCTATGATTATTCCACTTTTTTAATTAAAAGGTGGTTTATATGCATCCGCTACGAGAAGAATATATGTAAAAGACTCACAATTAGCTGAACATATATTTGTTTAATTAGTTACACTTAGCCTGCATGTTAAAATCTTTATTTGGATACGGCAACATAATATTGTGCTCTACAATATTTCTATGAATAAATATCTGACAGAGACCCCTCCCCTCTCCTATCAGCCAATCACTGTGTGCATAGTTAGTAAACATGATGACATCATCCATAGCAACGAGGTCAACCCCGCCCCCTTACTATTAGCTTAAGACTTCTCTCTATTCATTAGTAAAAGTTTGTCTCAGCAGCTTTGTGAATAGGTTTTAAGAAAAAACTCTTAGCTAAAAAACTTGTACTGCTATTTAAGAGAACTCTTAGTGGTGAGATAAAATGTTTTGTGAATATACGCCCAGATTTCTTTTTGTTGTACTTTTTATTTTGATTCCTAATCTATATAATATTATTCTATTCTGTGCAGAGAGTTGTATCAGGCATTTCACTGCATGTCATACTGTGTATGTTACCAATAAACCTTGCAACTTGAAACAATGCAATAGCATTTTTTTTCTAAATTTCTCTTGCATTTTAATTTCACCACTTTAGCACAACAAAGTGAGCCTAGTCAGGTGTGTAGAGTAGTTTTGTGCATGCTCTCGCGTTACCTTGAGAAGACTGATCCCGCTGCCCGTGTTTGGGACGGTGAAATGCTCATCATCATCAAAATGAATGTCTCCGAGGAACCAGGCGTGAGCGAACTCTCGTCCCGCACCGTCAAACCGCTGAGAGCAGCCCAGGTGACGACCTGCAGGGGGCAGCAGAGGACTCAGAGCGGACTCGAGACGGAGACTACAGCGGACGCCAAAACACGTTTAGGACCAGTGTCGGGGGTAATGCATTACAAGTAACGCGAGTTACGTAATAATATTACTTTTTTCAAGTAACTAGTAAAGTAAGGCATTACTTTTTAATTTACTAGAAAATATCTGAGTTACTTTTTCTCCATTTATTGATGACAGTGCGCCGTGTGAACATGTTACTGTAGTTCTAGATTAAATATGAATGTGTATTAATTCATCCCACTCGCAAAAAACAGATTCAGTATTCATCAAAATGAATTAAAACAGTGAAATGCAAACTCAGAATATGATGCAAACCTGCAATAATTAAATATGTTAAACAACACAAATATATCTAATCTCATTTTATTAACCGATGTGTTTGCTGCTGACCTTTGATGATCAGTTCAATCATATTAATAATCAAAAATACTTTAGATAAACTAACAATTGTGCTTCGTTGTTTAGTTTTTTAATTGCTGAAGAGTGTTGAACTTCTCCTGTGTTCTTCTGTACAGACGTGATTTACTCGTCCTTCAGTCTGAGGTTTATTCATTACACTTTTTGGTGTGAAAGGCTTTTATATTTGCTATAAATATAACTTCTTGTATTAAAAACAAACAATCAAGCCCTGCTCATATTTAAAAAAGTAGCAGCGAAAGTAACGTAAAAAAGTAATATAGCATTACTTTCCATAAAAAAGTAACTATAGTACGTAATTACTTTTTTAGGGGCTCTTATAATATTATTTTAGAGAGCTCCTAATATATCTTAAAACTAGTCTTAGCTTAAAAGTGATTCAGGACCAATGCAACTCTGAGCGAGGAAAAGACAAACACTTGTATCTTAGTGAGGAGGCGGGGCTGACCCTGTTGCTAGGTGTGACACAGTCTTTAGAAGACCGTGATTGGTTGGTTGTCCAAGAAGGAAATAAAAGAGTGTAGGGTTTATTATAAGCCTTCACTTTAAAATTACAAGCGTAATTTTACCTGTTTTACATACTCTCTCTCTCACACACACATTATATATGTATGCATATTCTTTATTTTGTATTTACCATGCAGTCATACTAAACGTGTTTTATAGGAAATGAACAGACACAATACGGTTCTGAAAGTGCTGTAACAGACCCAGATCATCACTGCTGCATAGTTGCATTTTTCCAGTTGTCAAATATGTTAATGTAGTGATTACGTCCATTTCTGTCTCTAATAAGATCGGTCACAAACACAACACCTGCACGATCGAATGTGTAGCGTCTTATTAACTCACCGTCATGCATTGTGTGCAACACATTTCTTCATGTTTGGTCCATGTTCTCCGCTGCTAAAGAAACTCGTAAGCCTCTTAAAAGTCCTCGTTCGTACTCCTCTAACAATGTTGGTCGTTAAGACCTCTTATAAGGGTTAAGACGCTTTCTGAATGACTTTTTTCTTTACTAGGAAATGTTCTTTAATTTTAAGAGGAAAACCCACATTTATAAGAATCTTGTTACTAGGAGCAACAATATTTTTCATGAATACGGACTCAGATCTGATCATCATCAGTCTGTCTGGAATGAGATGAAGAAACAGAGACGGACTAAACCCAGAAGAAGACGCTTCAAGAAAGCTCCTGAGAAACTCTGCTCAAGTGCACCGAGGACAAACCCTGCTTTAAACACAAGTTTATGTTGATTTCATGTAGTTAATAGATCAAGAAAATCTATTTATGACAGCATTTTACACAAGTGTCTAAAGCTTTTGAGCTTTCTTGAAGCGTCTTCTTCTGGATTTAGTCCGTCTCTGTTTCTTCATCTCATTCCAGACAGACTGATGATGATCAGATCTCAAACATCTCACTGGATTATTACAATTAATGGCTACATTTCCTACTGACACACTGCAGCAAAAGATACAGCTAACTGACTTAAAGCCATTTTTAGCTGCTGGAGATACTAGTGTTATAATAACGTTGGCCTCTGCTGTAAATCGCTGCAGAAGTTCTAGTACTGACCCGTGCCGAAGCCCAGCCGGATGTCGATGTCCTCCAGAGGCGAGTGAGTGTCCTCCACAAACTCTAGCGGAGAGACTTCGCTCCACATGCGGAAGGCCAGTCTGAAGATGTACTTCTGCTCATCGATGGATAGCTGACTGCTGTATCCTTCTCCGATCAGACGCCACTTCAGGAGGCTCTTGGAGAAAGCCATGTGTCCCTTCCATTCGCTCGCGTCTCTCTTTCTCCGGTTGCTCAGAAGCGCTGCCAGGTGGCGCTGTTTCTCCACACGAGGTTCAGTATTATTGGCAGCATTGCTGTGATTGTGTGTCGTGGTGCTGTTGGACTCGGCCGTGTCGTTTAACATTGGTTCAGTAGACTCTAGCTCCTCGTCCTGGTCCGGGACGCCACACCTGGGTTTATTCATGGCTGCTTTAGTGGCATCATCAAACACACCTGTGACAGGTAGACCGGACACCTGCTGGAAGTCCTTCAGGGCCGAGATGAACCGGAGATCAGGACTGCCGGATCTGGACGCGGTTCCTCTCTCCTGGATCTCCAGAGAGAGACGGACTCCTCGGATCTGAGCATCATCATCATCATCATCATCATCGTCTGCGGTCTTTATGAAGCCGTACTTTGAGAGAAACCGCTGGAATGATGCAGACACACATAGAGATTAATATGCTTGTCAATAACTAACCTGGATAAATAATAAATATATCACTACTTACTCTACTACACTTAAATAATGCAATTAAGAACAGAGCACAATGTTATTGATAAGCAAGCATGTAATGATATTCTGGAGAATTGTGTGCTTCTGTGTGTACACACACACACACACACACACACACACACACACACACACACACACACACACAGAGACACACACAGAGACACACACACACACACACACACACACACACACACACACACACACACACACACACACACAGATTTTATAGCAAAACAATTTTGGAGCCTTTTCACTGTAAAATAAAATCACGGTAAAAAAAAGGTTGCCAGAATTTTACCGTAATATATTATGGTAGCAATATTTCAGGTTTTAACTTAAATACTGAAATTTCATTAACTGATATAATGTCAATATACCAACCTTCTGAAGTACTGAAATCTGTTTTGTATCTTTGAATAATACACTGATAACCATCAGAAATCAGGTGGAGATGAGAAAGCTTTTAGATATTAACATATATAGAAGGTGCACACAAACACTAAACACCATTACGGTAACACACATGAAACTGAAATAATGTAATAAACATTCATATTAGGTGTAACATACAACCCTAATGTACAAAACTGATAAGAAAAACTGAGAAGAAAAGCAAAAAAACATAAAATTTAAAATGTAACGTAGGGAATTCTGGAAATGTCAATTTACGGTTATTCACTGTAAATCATATATTATTTTTCACTTGCAAGAACGGTAATGTCCAACACAGTTTTTCACCGTATATAGTAGGAGACCTTACCGTTAACCATTTAACAGGTTTTTACTGTAGTATTTTTACGGTCTTTTACTGTTAAATTCACGGTAATTTTTTACATGACGATGTCTGTGTGTATAAGGCAGGGTTCAAAAAGAAATGATTGATTGTGGAAGAACTTGACTGGTCGGCTGTGACTTTAAATGCAGACCTTGAGCCATCAGCAAACACTAGTGACTTGTACATATGGGATACAGTCATTTTAGACACTTCCAAAACTATTGCAACAGAGATGGAAATACAATTTTTAAATACATGAATTATGTTTCCATCTTTGTTGCCACAGGTTTGGAAGTGTTTTTTCTGTTCTAAAGAAGTGGTGCCAGTACTTTTGTCAATCTAGATGGATGGATAGACAGATAGAGAGACAGGTACCTGTGCAGTGTGTGTGTCGGTGATCAGCTCCGCCTGATGGATGGTGTTGATCTCATCTGAATGATCTCTGCTGTGGAAGACTTTCTCCGCGCTGATGATGAAGATGATGGTCCGGAGGATGAAGATCAGCCGGATCACAACCAGCATCGTGCGTCTCTGTCCTGCGCCGAGAATGAGCGCGCTTCAACTCCACGCGCTTTATAGAACGAGCTCACGCGCTCGCCTCCGTGTGAAACAGTAAACAAAGCTGCGCGCGACTCACACCTGCGCGAGAGAAACACCTGAGCGCGCGCGCCACTCATCACACCTGCGCGGTATTTCAGCCATAAAACACTTCATTATAAACATGAATAATCACATTTGGATATAACTGTATTATTTTAATAATACTAAATTATAAATGTATTCAAAATGCACCATTTTAAAGGGTTTTAAAACTTGAAATATACACTTGATAATAAGTATAAATGTAAATATGTATAAATTCTAAATGTAATTTAAAACATAATTATTTAAATTGCTGCTCATCTACATGGAGTAAATATACACTTCAAACATAAATTACATGGAACTGAATATTTATAAATCATTATTAATACAATTATTATATTATACATTTAAAAATAATAATAATTTAAATAAAAATAATTTGCTTAAAATAATGGGCTTTTTTAACATAATATATTTAATCTTAAATTACCGGCATTCAATTTAAATGGTTAACTGTAAATAAAATATAATAAGGAGAATATGCAATTGAATATAATTATATTTAAATAAAGTTTAAATAATTATAAATGTAATTAAATACAATGTAATTTAAAGTTATGCCCATCAACATTAAATGAGGAGAATATACACGCTTTCATTTTTTATTTCATCTTCCATTCAAATAATGCAAATAAAATATAAATTTGTTGACATTTGAAACATCATTTCACATTAATAATATCAGACTGAAAGTTTCTCACATTCAACACGAAACACAGACAACACTGAGTGTAGCTGCTTCAGGTGATGCTTCTGATGCGTGACAATATACAGCCGCAAAACACATCCAGATAAGAGAGAGATGAATGCAGTCAATGCTTTAACGGCTCAGTGTTTATATCTGATATCTATCCGAGGTCAGAGGTCAGAGGTCAGGTGTGCAGGGCGCGTGTGATGGCCGAGGCCAGGTGTTTGGCCGTGGGTTTCTCCGCGCAGCAGCTGACCGTCAGTCATCGCGACTGCAGGCGTCTGCCGTGGTCGGTCAATCGACACAAACTGAAGCACACAATGATCATGTATTATATATAATATCTGACCCTGGAGCACAGAACCAGTCATGAGATCATGAGATGCATGCATCATCTGGAAGCTGAATAAATAATCTTTCCAT
>CM050430.1:28461240-28476240 GCA_027564155.1 Gymnocypris eckloni scoliostomus | reverse complement strand
TTTTCTATTTTAATATAATTTAATATATAATTTATTTATGTGATCAAATCTGTATTTTCAGCATCATTACTCCAGTCTTCAGTGTCACATGATATTCATAAATCATAATAATATGCTGATTTATAATCAATGTTTGATACACCTTAATATTGTTTTTTGGGAGCTGTGATATAAATTAATAAAAATAAATTAATAAAAAAGTTAAAAAGAACACATTTTGTGTTATAATATACAATGCTATGTAATAGTTTGTGATCATTATTTTTTGTTTTTTTTAATAAATTAATATTTTTATTCAGGAGGGATTAATAAAAAGTCATAATAAAGACTTTTATTGTTAGAAAATATTTATATTTTGAACAAAAGCTGCTCTTTTTAACTTTATATTCATCAGACAATCAAAACAAAAATCAGATGTTCAATAAAAACAATATGAAGCGCTTCAATATTTATAATAAATCATGATTTCTAAAGATCATGTGACACTGAAGACTGGAGTAATTCAGCGCTGCGTCACAGAAATCAATTACAGTTTAAAGTATATTAACATAGAAAACCAATAATAGAAATTGCATAATATTACAGTTTTGTCTGTATTATTGATCAAGCCTTGATGAGCAGAAGAGGCGTATGTATGTATGTGTATATATATATATATCTATAATTGATTGATGCTCTGAACACATGCAGTAGATTCAGCTGACGATGAGGGCGACGAGAGGAAGGTCGTGTGTGTTCAGGTGTGTGTACATTTACTCAGGTGACACAAACAAACACACACTTCCTCCATCAAACACTTTCGTCAGGGGCGTGTGAGAAACACACACTGCTCTCCTGATAGATGCTGATCAATAATAACTGTTTGAGTGTGATTTCATGCCTAAAGATGCTGTCGCTTTCCCGACCACGTAAACCGACTTTTCATTCCACTTGTCTTTCACGGCGTCCCATTCTGGAGAATAAAACAACACAAATCAACTGTAGAGCTACAAATACTACGGTCTCAACACAATCGGGCCTTTTCTTAGTCATTCATCCAATCATTTATTATGAGAAGTGCTGAGATCACGTGTTAAAATATTATACATGCATGCATTTAACACGTTTATCATTGCATTCGGATTCATGCATTCTCTGGAAATCAAACCTTGCGGTTGCTTGCAGCATGTAACACTGCTTTCACGTTTCAGAATTAATATCACTGAATTATTATAACACACTACACTACTTTCTGCATCTGAAAGATGATTTTCATATTATCCTTCCACACACTAATTCATTTTATCATTTATATTGTAGTTTATATTGAAGCTATCATTAAAACATTTTTAAAAAAACATGTTGGTTATTTTAAATAATTTATCTATCATTTTTGTTTTATAAATTTTTATAAAAAAAAAAAAATTTCAGCTAGTTGCCATGCCAACATTTCTCATTTTAATTTGGCTTTATGTGAAATACAAAAAAAACTAAAATGTATAAAAATTATACAGACATATATATAAAAGCAAACAAAAATACAGAACAAAACTACTAAAATATTAACTAAAATTAAAATAGAAAATAAAACTGATTTAAAATATTAATATAAACAAGTGCTGTCAAACAATTAATAACAATTAATAAAATTAAATCATATATGGAAGAGTTGCTCTTGTGTTAAAATGTAATTTTATGACAATATAGTATAATATATAACAATAATAAATAAATATAAAAGTGTGTAATATATATTAAATATTTATATTTATTTATTATTTATAATATATATGTAATAAATATAAAAATTAAACAATTAATTAAATTAAATCATATATGGAAGAGTTGCTCTTGTGTTAAAATGTAATTTTATGACAATATAGTATAATATATAACAATAATAATCATTGTTTTGTTTTCTTTATGTAGTTGTGTTTTGGTGTTATGTTAAAGTCATTATTATACTCATACCTTTTGTTCTTTAATATTTAGATTGAGTTTTTAGCTTTATTTGATCAAGTTTTGAAATTCTGTTGCATGCATTTGTCCTTTTATTGAATGTCTTGATTTTCAGAGATGTGTATATGGAGTAAGTTTTGGTTGTTTTAATGCTGTAAGTGATCGTCTCCGTCTGTAAGAGGCGTTGGATAAAAGCCTAACTGTGAATGTTTGGTGCATCTGATGATCCAGACTCACCGCGCCGGTGTTTCTGAGACTCTAAACAGGTCTTGACGGCCTCCACGGCTCTGGGGCTGGTGAAGATCAGACCTCCAAACCTCTCGGGCTCGAAGAGCTGTGTTTCAGAGCACAGAAAGACTTCATGTGTGATAAAGCACAACTACATGATTCCACTTCAGGGGCCGGTTCTTCAAATCTCATGTTCTGATGTGCAGGAACCAGGCTTACTTTGGGTCCGGTCCGGATCGGATCACGCTGATCCTGATACACACTTTTACAGATTTACTAATCTGGAGGACTAGTGCTCTACGGAGCCCCTAAAGGGACATTATGATGATGATGATGATGGGGGGGCAATGTGCATTTACACAAATAACTAATTCTGATGATTGTGCCAATGTAGTTCACAATCAGTGATTTAAAAAAAAAAAAAAAGTTGTATTAAATATGAAAAA
Organism: Gymnocypris eckloni scoliostomus; assembly: GCA_027564155.1. Lineage (NCBI taxonomy): Eukaryota > Metazoa > Chordata > Actinopteri > Cypriniformes > Cyprinidae > Gymnocypris > Gymnocypris eckloni. Next base: position 28,473,628 of record CM050430.1, on the reverse strand, counting down.
AAAAACTTTATTAAATATAATATTTTTGTCTGATATTGATAGCTGTTTGGGGATACATTACATATTACAAATAGTGCTAAAACAATTAATCGCATCTAAAATATATGTTTTGTTGATGTGTCTATGCAATATATATAATACACACATACAGTATATATTTTGAAAATATTTATATGTAAATACATTTATATATATATATAAATATTTGATATATAAACATAACATATTTTTCTTAAATGTGTTTGTATTTATATATTCATAATACATATACAGAGTACACACACATATATTATGTAAACAAAACTTTTATTTTGGAAACGATTGTTTGACAGCACTAATATATATATATAATATAAATATGTAAATATTTAAAATACATACTGTATGTGTGTGTTTATATATACGTAATAAATATGCACAGTACACAGATGTATTATGTAAATAAAAACCTATTTTGAATGTGATTAATCAGGTTACAAATGTGGTATTTTTTGGACCGGTTGTAAAGTTTATTACATATTTGTTCCAGAAATCGGATCAGAATAATCCAGTTTTTGTGTTTTAATCAAAGGTTTGAGCAGCACAAGCTGAGGATTTAATCCAGATTGTGTTTTGTGGTCTAATCTGAATTCAGGATGACTTTTGAAGAACTGGCTCCAGAAGAGGTGTCCAAACTCACCCGCTCCAGAAAGCTGATCCAGAGACACATGTGAAGGACAGAACCGGTACCAGAGAAGCTGTGAATATTATAACACACAGGAACACCGGGACAGTTATGAAATAAAGCCCCAACAAGGACATGAATTTCACACCTCAGAACAAATATGAATATTATAACACACCTTAGAACACTGGGACATTATGAATATTATAACACACCTTAGAACACTGGGACATTATGAATATTATAACTCAGAACACTGGGACATTATGAATATTATAACACCTTAGAACACTGGGACATTATGAATATTATAACACACCTCAGAACACTGGGACATTATGAATATTATAACACACCTCAGAACACTGGGACATTATGAATATTATAACACACCTTAGAACACTGGGACATTATGAATATTATAACACACCTTAGAACACTGGGACATTATGAATATTATAACACACCTCAGAACACTGGGACATTATGAATATTATAACACACCTTAGAACACTGGGACATTATGAATATTATAACACACCTTAGAACACTGGGACATTATGAATATTATAACACACCTCAGAACACTGGGACATTATGAATATTATAACACACCTTAGAACACTGGGACATTATGAATATTATAACACACCTCAGAACACTGGGACATTATGAATATTATAACACACCTCAGAACACTGGGACATTATGAATATTATAACACACCTCAGAACACTGGGACATTATGAATACTATAACACACCTCAGAACACTGGGTCATTATGAATATTATAACACACCTCAGAACACTGGGTCATTATGAATATTATAACACACCTCAGAACACTGGGACATTATGAATACTGTAACACACCTCAGAACACTGGGTCATTATGAATATTATAACACACCTCAGAACACTGGGTCATTATGAATATTATAACACACCTCAGAACACTGGGACATTATGAATATTATAACACACCTCAGAACACTGGGACATTATGAATACTGTAACACACCTCAGAACACTGGGACATTATGAATATTATAACACACCTCAGAACACTGGGACATTATGAATATTATAACACACCTCAGAACACTGGGACATTATGAATATTATAACACACCTCAGAACACTGGGACATTATGAATATTATAACACACCTCAGAACACTGGGACATTATGAATATTATAACACACCTCAGAACACTGGGACATTATGAATATTATAACACACCTCAGAACACTGGGACATTATGAATATTATAACACACCTCAGAACACTGGGACATTATGAATATATAACACACCTCAGAACACTGGGACATTATGAATACTGTAACACCTCAGAACACTGGGACATTATGAATATTATAACACACCTCAGAACACTGGGACATTATGAATATTATAACACACCTCAGAACACTGGGACATTATGAATACTGTAACACACCTCAGAACACTGGGACATTATGAATACTGTAACACACCTCAGAACACTGGGACATTATGAATATTATAACACACCTCAGAACACTGGGACATTATGAATATTATAACACACCTCAGAACACTGGGACATTATGAATACTGTAACACACCTCAGAACACTGGGACATTATGAATATTATAACACACCTCAGAACACTGGGACATTATGAATATTATAACACACCTCAGAACACTGGGACATTATGAATATTATAACACACTCAGAACACTGGGACATTATGAATATTATAACACACCTCAGAACACTGGGACATTATGAATATTATAACACACCTCAGAACACTGGGACATTATGAATACTGTAACACACCTCAGAACACTGGGACATTATGAATATTATAACACACCTCAGAACACTGGGACATTATGAATATTATAACACACCTCAGAACACTGGGACATTATGAATATTATAACACACCTCAGAACACTGGGACATTATGAATACTGTAACACACCTCAGAACACTGGGACATTATGAATATTATAACACACCTCAGAACACTGGGACATTATGAATACTGTAACACACCTCAGAACACTGGGACATTATGAATACTGTAACACACCTCAGAACACTGGGACATTATGAATATTATAACACACCTCAGAACACTGGGACATTATGACATTATGAATACTGTAACACACCTCAGAACACTGGGACATTCTGAATATTATAACACACCTCAGAACACTGGGACATTATGAATACTGTAACACACCTCAGAACACTGGGACATTCTGAATACTGTAACACAGCATGAGGTATTACCTGGATATAGGGGTCTGCTTCATCCTCTCTCTCGTGGCTCTTTCAGAAGAAGCACTTTCAGAGCATCTAAAAGCACTGAGACACAATGTGTGCAATGTTAATGTGCTAAGCTTATATCAGCATTTCTTAAGACAACGCCTGAGCATACACATCACACATCTGATACACAGATTTAACAACAGACCACAGCATCTGAGGAGCTCGTGTCCATGCACGGACTGTATTGCATTATGATCTATAACAGTGGTCGCCAACCCGTCGATCGCGATCGACTGGTAGATCTTTATCACTCCCGGTAGCTCCCCAGAACAATTTGTACAATAAAGAAATCCTGATTTATGTTAAGCTTTGCGTCTCTATTTATTTTCTTGATCCAACTGCTGTGTTTATTTTCATCAAGGGTTGAGATTCATCAGTAATTTAACTGTCAATACAGTATATCGAAAATATTTATATTCTACTTTCTCCATAGTGATGACAGCGATATACCTAAAAATAACAGTTCTTCAGAATGTCGGAGGCTCCACGAAAGAAGCTGAAAACATACAATTTCACACCAAGAATGGGAAGAGGAATTTATTTTTACCATGGTGAAAGATAAGTATATGTTTGTATGTTGTGTCATCAAAAACAAGCACTATGTAAAAGAGGAAATCTTGAACGGCACCACAAGACGACTCACACAGAAATTTAAAGACAACTACCTAAAGAGCATGATCCGTGCAAAGAAAGTTAGCGAGCTGAAATCTGTGTTGAAGGCCCAGCAATCACTTTTTTCTAAATCTGCGGATCAAAATCAGGCTGCTACTGAAGCCAGTTTTTCGTGTAAGCCACTTTTGGCTAAAAACAAAAGCCTTTACAGATGGCGAATTATTCAAGGAAGCCATGACCATTACTGCCGAGACTATTTTCAAGGATTTCAAAAACAAAGATGAGATAAAAATGCTCCGAGGTGTAAACTCACCGGCCCTGCATCAGTGACAAGGAAGGACAGAGTCAGAAGTCACTGTGTGTCAGGAGGACGTTCCATCGACAAGTTTTAAAGGACTTGTCAATCTGTACATATTTTTCCCTACAGTTCGATGAATCGCTGGATGTAATGGACACAGCTCAGCTCGTTGTTTTTGTCAGAATGGCTTTCCAGGATGCTACAACTAAGGAGGACTTTCTTACTTTTGCATAAAGGAGACAAGAGGTGAGGATATTTACAATGAGTTTAAAAAATACGTGACTGAAAATGATATCCCCATTCATAAACTGGTAGCAATTACTACCGATGGAGCGCAATGCTTGGTGTGCGCTCTGGTTTTATAGCGCTTTGCCGTAATGATCCTGATTTTCCCGACTTCGTGAACTATCATTGTGTGATTCACCAGCACTGGCTGGGAAAGTTGTGACTTTTCTCACATAATGACATTGGTCGTCAAACTGATAAACTCGATACGAGCAAAAGCGCTTCAGCGTCGCTTATTCAAGGCGTTATTGGATGAGCTCGATGCCGCGTACGGAGATCTACTACTTCTCCGGTGGTTGAGTCGCGGAATAGTGTTACAACGCTTTGTTGACTTGCTGCCTGAGATCAAGACTTTTCTGTTTGCAAGAAACGAGGACCACAAGGAACTGTCAGATGATGTGTGGCTGCTGGACCTAGGCTTTCTCACAGACTTGACCGCGAAACTGAATTCACTAAATAATGAGCTCCAGGGAAGACCGACACCTGCCCCACATGATAAGCGCAGTGAATGCATTTAAGTCCAAGCTTGGTGTTTGGATCACACATCTGAAGAATGCAAAGCTACATTATGACACACTTTCCCTACCTGGAAAAATGTCACATACATTATGGATGTTTTCCACCAGAACCCTGGGACATTACTGTGCTCACCTGGACAAAGTGGCAACAGAGTTCAATCGGCGTTTTAAAGAGCTAGACGTCATGGAATGTATTGCTGCATTTGTCTCAAACCCATTCATGCCCATTGATGTAGAACAGGTTGCAGCTAAATTCCAGGAAGTATTTGCTTTGTCAAGTGGAGTAGACATGGAGATAATTGACTTGCAAAATGATATAGAGCTGAAAGCCAGATCAAGGGACAGTGACTTTTGGGGACTTGTCACAGAACAGACATAAGTTTCCTCTCCTAACACACCTCAGAACACTGAAAGTGAATGCTTACTTTGGGTCCACTTACCTCTGTGAAATGGCGTTTTCACAGATGAAAATAATCATAAAGTACACCGCCTCAGTACTGAGACATCTCACAAACTGCACACCTCAGACTGGCTGTGTCTAGCTACGAGCCAAACTACAGAGAACTCACGGACAGTATTCAGTCACAGCCATCACACTGATTTGACTGAGTAACAGAGTCAACAGTTTGCCTTCTGATAACATTGTGAATTGATGCTGCAAAATATGGGATATAACCGCAGTTAGCTGAAATATGTTGCTAATGTTTGTTTATTAATATAATTGTTTGTTGAAGTTTCTTACAGTTCATTTGTAAAATGTTAGTACCTGCTGAAGTATCATTGACACATTGACAATAATTTTATTGTTACCAATGCCCCTTTTTCAGTTAATGGATATTATCTGCTGTTTTACAGTGTTGTGGTACATTGTCAAAGTTTTTCTTGGTTGCATCAATTTAAAAGTTTTAAAGCAGGTTAAACCAGAGCATTTCACATAGTTCAAAATGCTAAATTAAAGGTCTCAAGTTGGAAATGCAATCTCTGCTTTCTTTTCGGTCACTTCTTTGTTGGAGATCTTCCCTATCAGCAAGGCCCAGGTCAGGATCTTGGGCTTAAAAGGTTGGTGACCACTGATCTATAACATAGCAGTCACGCGACATACAGCTGCACGCGCTTTAAAGCGGCTGCTGTCGAAGTCATTCGCGCGCAGCTCATACGAGTAATAACGCATGATGGATTTAGTTTAATAGTTTGGGAAATACATCATGACATGACGTACTTGCAGTGAGTGAGTTTGTGCAGATTCCCGCATGACTGTGATGTAATACATCATGTAAACTATATTTACAGTGAAGCAGGACGCATTAAAAACGGGTTTTCAAAATAAAAGTCCGTAGTGTTTATTACCGAGTGGAAGCAAAGATCTCACAATTCAGACTTTTCTCAGCAATTACAGGAAAAAAGACAAGATATAAAGTCAGAGTTGTGAGATATAAACTCCAAATTATACAATTATTAATTTAAAGTTAATTATACTCTTCTCACGCTATGCATTTATTTATTAATTCATTTTTTTGTGCATGCTTTTTATCCTTTAATCAATTTTGTAAACGGAATCAACCTGTATTTCTATTTTAAATGTACAATACTACTAATACATTATATACATGATTATATATGACACAATGCACTAAAAAGTAATTCATTACTAGTTACTAATTACATCTCCAACAGTGTAATTAGATTAATGCACAAATTACTCTCTCCAATAACTAATTTCTTTCTAAATCCTATATCAACCTTGACGAGTTAATAATACGAGGATAGACATGAATTCTCACTATTAACCATGCCTCAATATACTCCTAATTAATACTAAGTTATTAATAATAAGCAACCAATATTTGTATTAACTCTCCAAAGTGAGAAGGATGCATGAAAAGCATGCATTTTAAGGTTAGACTTCAAATTTTGATGTTAAATGCACTATAAATGTTCTTCAATCTAAGTTAATCACATAAGAAGTAACTGTAATTAAACTACAGAGCAATCCTGTACTTTACTGTTTCAAGGAACAGGTCATTAAATTACAGTAAGTAATAATATAGTAACTAGTGCCACCCAACACTGGTCCTAATAACCTAAGATGCATCTGTCATCTTCAGTGTTGTGTTTATTATCTTTATTAGCATGACAAGCAGATGTTTATCTACAGTATCCACAGCTGATAATAATGCATTACATAAGCAGATTCCAGTACATTTAGTCAAGTATATGTGCAATTAGATTTTATAATGCTCATAATCAGATGACAGCTACTTTTGATGGATTACATGATTTCGTATTACTCACACAATGGCTGTAAATCCTTCAAAATGAACTGATTCTCCCTAATTATGATTTCTCTAAAAATCCCACCAGTGTCATATCATTTAGCTTCGACTATATTGTCTCGTAAATACATTTGCAAACCATACGCCTGAGTTTGAGAGAAAAAAGCACCTCTCATGCATTAAACAAGCTACTAAACACGGTTGAGTTATGATTTAATGCATGCAATGATGTTGATGTCAAAATTGAATATGTATGTTTTTCTCTTTGCTTTTTAATGTAAATATTAAACGAGTTAGATCAAATAAATCAAACAAGTAGTCAGAATACATTAACTTAAATGAGTAGCCGAGATTATGTTTCTAACAATATACAGTATAGCTATATATACTGTAGAGATTATTTAGCTCATCAAGACTGCATTTATTCGATCAAAAATACAGAAAAATCTGTGATATTGTGAAATATTTTTGTAGTTTATAATATTGGTTTTCTAAGTGAATATGTGTTAAAGTGTAATTTATTTATGTGATTAAATCTGTATTTTCAGCATCACAACTCCATCTTCAGTGTCATCTTCAGAAATCATAATAATTTTAAAGTATATTAAAAACAGAACACTGTTATTGCGATAATATTTCACAAAATTACGTTTTTCCTAATATTTTAAACAAATAGAGTCCTTGATGACTTCTTAAATAACATTAATAATCTTACAGATCCCAAAATTTTGAGTAGCACTATGTATATATGTGTGTGTGTGTGAAATGTGTGCACATTTCTGCTCACAAATATAATATTTGGGTACTCGTCTTATGAAAATGCTTCCGTCTACGCGCTTTGATTCTGATTGGCTGAGACCGCAGCCCTGACTCCTCCCTCCCGCATATAATTAGGAAGTTGAGCACGAGCGCTTCCTCTCGGAAACATCCGCATCTCTTCACGCTCACCTGCGGAAGATCTGAACGCTTATGAATTATGAAGATGAACGAGTCGCTTCACGCGTTTGACTTCGAGCGTCAGTTTAACGATCGCGCCGCGCTGGAATGGTTCGAGCAGAACTGGTGAGTCGAATTATCAGAATCGAATTACTGATTCAATTCTATAACAGCTGATGAGCGTCTGTTATCATGCACGATACAGTAGCATAGACTGGGCTGCTATATATAAACAGAAAGTCTGATATGCAATAATACTTATTATGTAATAAAACAGTAACAGAGAGCCCTTCAAATGTACCCACATGAAACAATACTAGCCTATAGTGCAGTGTATTATACTGTATATATTACAGTATTGTTAATGCATACTGTAGTATTAACTATAGTGATACACTGTAATATACCCTATAGTTGTAGAAAACACCGTACAGTATTATATTATATTATCAGAGCATCTATAGAATTACCACAACACATTAATTCAAGTACTTTACCATATTTACTGTAGTATGTTTTCATGTGATTATATGTCACAATGGTTTAATCTTTCATAAAGTCTGCAGGGAGTGGTTACATTAAAATAAGCAATAAAGTCCGAGAGAATGACCTTTGACCTTAAATATCACATGCATATTATTAAACAAGAGCTGCTGATTGTGTGTATTAATTGTGAACTATATGAAGTGTTACTGCAGATGTATGACTGCTGTGATTGATTGATAAGACCGGTTCACGTGGAGGACTCCAGAGATTCGATCACCTTTGACCTTTCAGCTGATTGTGACATCGAAACCTTTTATTTGCAGGTTCAGGTCAGGACAGAGGCGTTATATATAAACCAATGCGCTCTTGAATATATATACGCTTGATTTATTATATAAGTATATAATGTGCAATGTAGATGAACCTTGCCTTGCTGTCACTTTATTCTGTAACACACACACACACACACACACACATCAGGTGTTAAAGTGTGTTGTGATGTGTTTCAGGGGAACAGCGTTTGTTCTGTCGGGGGTGTATGCGGTGGGTGTATTTCTCGGACGCATCTTTATGAAGGACCGGCAGAAGCTGGACCTGCGGAAGCCTCTTATTCTCTGGTCCTTATGTCTGGCCATATTCAGGTGAGACGTCTGATTAAACACATACTAGAATTATGATGCAAAAACTAGATACAAAAGTCACAATTACTGTTTTTAATTTTATGCTCCATGGCAGAAATTGTAAGATTTAAATTCATAATTGTGAGAAAAAACATTATAATCATGAGATCTTCAGTTTTTGTCCAAATGTTGGGTTTATATGTGACTCTGGAGCACAGACGCAGTCATAAGCAGCACAGATATATTTGTAGCAATAGATAACATTACATTGTATGAGTCAAAATTATACAGTTTTCTGTTATGACAAAAATCATTAGATATTAAGATCATGTTCCATGAAGATATTTCCTACCGTAAATATATCAAAACTTACTTTTGATTAGTAATATGCATTGCTAAGAACTTAATTTGAACAACTTTAAAGATGATTTTCTCAATATTTAGATTTTTTGCACCCTCAGATTCCAGATTTACAAATATTGTCCAAACCATACATCAATGGAAATATTATGTATTCAGCTTTCAGATGATGCATAAATCTCAATTAAAAAAAATGGACCCTTATGACTGGTTTTGTGCTCCAGTCACATATTACAGTTCTGAGAGAAAAGTCAAAATGATGTGGTGATTATTAAAGTCAAAATTCTTAGAAAAAAATTGCAAGAAACTCAGAATGATAAGAAAACTTTCTGACTTTCTTTCTTTTTATAATTGTGACAAAAAAAGTCATTATGAGTTGCATTCACCTTTTTAATGTTTTTAATGCTCTTCCATAAGACCTGAACTAGCCCTAGACTTGTGGGGGTGAGTTTTACACAAACGAAAACAAACACTCCTGATAGAAAATGAACACCAGAACATGTGCAGTCCTAGTTGTGTGTCTGAGTTTCTACAGCTCTCTTGGGTCAGATGTGATCTCAGTTTGACGGTATCTCTCCTTTAAGATGTGTTTGATCAGTGTAGTAGCTGCTGTCTCCTCATTGCTGGTATGTGTCTGTGTGCGCGACTGCATGTGCGCGTCTGTGTGTCTGTGTCTGTGTCAGTGTCTGTGTGTGTGTCTGTCTGTGTCTGTGTGTGTCTGTGTCTGTCTGTGTGTCAGTGTCTGTGTCTGTGTCAGTGTCTGTGTGTGTGTGTGTGTGTGTGTGTGTGTCTGTCTGTGTCTGTGTGTCAGTGTCTGTGTGTGTCTGTGCCAGTGTCTGTGTGTGTGTGTGTGTGTGTTGTGCGTGTGTGTGTGTCTGTGTCAGTGTCAGTATCAGCGTCTGTGTGTCTGTCTGTGTGTCTGTCAGTGTGTGTGTCTGTGTGTGTGTGTGTGTGTGTGTGTCTGTGTGTGCCAGTGTCTGTGTGTGTGTGTGTGTGTGTGTGTGTGCGCCTGTGTGTCTGTGTCAGTGTCTGTGTGCACGCCTGTGTGTGTGTGTGTGCGTGTGTGTGCGTCTGTGTGTCTGTCTGTGTGTGTGTGCGCGTCTGTGTGTCTGTGTCAGTGTCTGTGTGCGCGTCTGTGTGTCTGTGTCAGTGTCTGTGTGCGCATCTGTGTCTGTGTGTGTGTGTGTCTGTGTGTGTCTGTGTGTCAGTGTCTGTGCGCGCCTGTGTGTCTGTGTGTGTCTGGCCTGTGTATCTGTGTCTGTGTGTGTGTGTGCGCCTGTGTGTCTGTCTGTGTGTCTGTGTCAATGTCTGTGTGTGCATCTGTGTGTCTGTGTGTGTGTGTGTGTGCACGTTTGTGTGTCAGTGTCTGTGTCTGTGTGTGTGTGTGTGCTGCCGTCTGTGTGTCTGTCTGTGTCTGTGTGTGTGTGTGTGTGTGCGCTGCCTGTGTCTGTGTGCGTGCCTGTGTGTGTGTGTCTGTGTGTGTCTATGTCAGTTTCTGTGTGTCTGTGCGCTTCTGTGTGTGTGTCTGTGTCAGTGTCTCTGTGTGTATGTGTCTGTGTCTGTGTGCGCTTCTGTGTCTGTGTGCGCGTCTGTGTCTGTGTGTGCGACTATGTCTGTGTCAGTGTCTGTGTGTGTCAGTGTCTGTGTGTGTCTGTGTCTGTGTGCGCATCTGTGTCTGTGTGCGCGTCTGTGTCTGTGTGCGCGTCTGTGTCTGTGTACGTTTGTGTGTCTGTGTCAGTGTCTGTGTCTCTGTGTGTGTGTGTGTGCTGCCTGTGTGTCTGTCTGTGTCTGTGTGTGTGTGTGTGTGTGTGTGTGTGGCGCGTCTGTGTCTGTGTGCGCGTCTGTGTGTGTGTGTGTGTGTGTGTCTGTGTGTGTGTGTGTGTGTGTGTGTGTCTATGTCAGTTTCTGTGTGTCTGTGCGCTTCTGTGTGTGTGTCTGTGTCAGTGTCTCTGTGTGTATGCTGCCTGTGTCTGTGTGCGCGCCTGTGTCTGTGTGCGCATCTGTGTCTGTGTGTGCGACTATGTCAGTGTCTGTGTGTGTCAGTGTCTGTGTGTGTCTGTGTCTGTGTGCGCGTCTGTGTCTGTGTGCGCGTCTGTGTCTGTGTGCGTGTCTGTGTCTGTGTGTGCGACTGTGTGTGTCTGTGTGTCTGTGTGTGTGTGTGTGTGTGTGTGTGTGTGTGTCTGTGTGTCTGTTTGTGTGTGTGTGTGTGTGTGTGTGTGTGTGTGTGTGTGTGTGTGTGTGTGTGTGTGTGCATGTTTATGTGGTTTATGAGGACACAAATTTGTATAATAACATGGGTATGACATAGGTATTACAAGGAGAAGGTGATTTATGAGGACATTTTCAGTGTCCCCATAATTTAAAACGCTTATAAATCATACAGAGTGAGTTTTTTGGGGGGAAAGTAGAAATGCACCGTCTCCTGTGAGGGCTAAGTTTAGGTGTAGGGTAGGTGTAGGGCAATAGCACATACAGCTTGTACAGTATAAAACCATTACGCCTATGGAGAGTCCCCGTTAACCATAAAAACCAACATGTGTGTGTGTGTGTGTGTGTGTGTTTCAGTATAATGGGAGCGACGCGGACGGGCTGGTACCTGTTCAATATGGTGCGGTCACATGGGCTCCGGGTGTCCGTGTGTGATAATGAGTTCTACAGCGCCCCCATCAGCAAGTTCTGGGCGTTTGCCTTCACTCTGAGTAAAGCACCTGAGCTCGGTAAGACTTTCACACGAACTAATCCATTATTCCTTTGTTCGTCAGTGAAAAAAATCGGAACTGGAGTATGAATGACCTTGAAACTATATTCACTCAGAAACCGCTAGTAAATTTCACAAATGTGTCCCTGGAGCACAGAAGCAGTCATAAGCAGCACAGCTATATTTGTAACAATAACCAACAATACACTGTATGAGTCAAAATTATACATTTTTCTGTTATGCCAAATATTACGATCATGCTCCATGAAGATATTACCTACCGTAAATATGTCAAAACTTAA
>CM050430.1:28450067-28461140 GCA_027564155.1 Gymnocypris eckloni scoliostomus | reverse complement strand
ACATGTATGCACAAACACATGCATGTATGTAATTTACACATTTACATGTATACACACACATTTATATATACATGCATGTGCAAACGGTTGAAGAGAGTTAAGGTACATGAATACAGCTTGTACGACTTTAAAAGGTACTTTGATTTGATCCTGCACTAGTTAGTGTTGGTGTTCATTACCCAGCTCTCCAGCTGCTTTAATGTCGATGTTGTCGTATCCGCTGCCGATGCGGATGATGATCCTGAGCGATTTGAACTTCTCCAGATCTTCTCGTGTCAGAGTGATGGTGTGATACAACAGAGCACCGATCGCCTCGTTCATCACCTGCAACACAAACACAGCTCACTCGTGCACATGCATGCTATCCCATGATGCTTCACTGTAAATAACGCTCTGATTGGGTGGATGAATGTAGTGAATTATTTCTTTAATTCTGTCCTACCAATGATTCTATTCTTGCTGTCAAATAATGATTGCAGTTATTAAAAAGTATCCCTAAACACTCACTTGAATATTTTCTAGATCATCATGATGCTTTGGAAGCTGGTCTGAAGTCAGGTTATTTTCAGTAAATAAAACCAAAACTTGAAATAAAACACTTAAAATGAATTCTGCAATAAACTAAAAGAAAATGTGAAATATTGCCTTGGCAACTAACTGACAATAAGTGTATATATATGTGTGTGTGTGTGTGTACAGTATCTCACAGAAGTGAGTACACCCCTCACATTTTTGTCAATATTTAATATATTTTAATATAAAAGATAAGCTCTGTGATGTCATCATGGAGGAGTGGAAGAGGACTCCAGTGTTAACGGTGAAGCTCTGGTGAACTCCATGTCCAAGAGGGTTAATGCAGTGCTGGAAAATAATGGTGGCCTCACAAAACATTGACACTTTGGGCCCAATTTGGGCATTTTCACTTAGGGGTGAGAGTGAGAGCACCTGAGGAACACCTGTTCCCCATTCACACCTGAGACCTTGTAACACTAACGAGTCACATGACACCGGGGAGAGAAAATGGCTAATTGGACCCAATTTGGACATTTTCACTTAGGGGTGTACTCACTTATGTGGCCAGTGGTTTAGACATTAATGGCTGTGTGTTGAGTTATTTTGAGGGGACAGCAAATTTACTCTGTTATACAAGCGGCACACTCACTACTTTACATTGTAGAAAAGTGTCATTTCTTCAGTGTTGTCACATGAACAGATATAATAAAATATTTACAAAAATGTGAGGGGTGTACTCACTTCTGTGAGATACTGTATATTTACATTTATGCATTTAGCAGATGCTTTTATCCAAAGCGACTTACAGTGCATTCAGGCTATACATTTGTTTTGATCAGTATGTGAGTATATATATATATATATTAAGGTTACTAAAGGTAACTAAGGTATTAAAATAACCAAAACTGAGATAAAAAAATACAAAAACACAACAATATTACTAACACTTAAATAAAACTATATTTATAGACATAAAAAAAAAAAAAAAAAAAAGACAAATGCACACAACTAAATGAATAAAAATAAACCTGTAATAAAAATCTAAACTAAATAGACATTCAAAAATAAAAATGACAAAAACACAAAATTACCAAAAAATCTATTAAAATTGAAAACTACAAAAAACTGAAAACAAAAATAAAACTGAATTAACAATTTATCCAATAGTATACTATAAAAACTAGATATATTTTAAAAAAACTAATAAAAATTAGGAATACACAACATTACTAAAACTGAAATATAGTGTGTGTGTGTGTGTGTGTGTGAGTGAGTGAGTGTGTGTGTGTGTGTGTGTGTGTGTGTGTGTGTGTGTGTGTGTGTGTGTGTGTGTGTGTGTGTGTGTGTGTGTGTGTGTTCACCTTCTCGTGGATCTCCTGTGTGGACTGTGCGTCACAGAAGGCCACGGTTGCCAGATCTTTGAGGATGGGCATCTCCACCGTACAGTCCCGACCGTCCAGCAGAGCCACCAGAGGACGAGGATGCATCGGGCCGTTCAGGATCTGAGGCCTGATACCTGCACACACACACACACACACACACACACACACACACACACACACACACACACACACACACACACACACACACACACACACACACGCACGCACGCACACACACAGAGACAGAAGAAATTCAGTGCTTTGACATGATACATGATTCATCAAGAATATAATGATTACATAATATAAATTATTTAATGTTTTTATGGCAAATATTAAACAATCAGTCTCCTTTATTTTTTAATGCAAAAACCAATGAGCACAAACACACACGCGCGCACACACGCACACACACACACACACCTCAGCCTCCAAAAGCACTTAAGCAGATTTCAGAGCATCTGTTTTCAACACAGTGACATCATACAGGAAGTTCAGATTAAGACGAGGGAGAACGAGCCAATCAGAGTCTGAATCCAAAATAGCACACTATTAATGCAGTATACAGATACAGTAGATACAGTACACACAGTATGCCACCCTGGGAATAAAGCATCTGTCAGGAACATAAATGTGATTGTTATAACAGCACTTTACAGCACAATGTGAATCACATAAATTCTGATTTGAAACAACAAACATATGAAAAAAATCATCAAAAACAACATGAAATAACATTATACATACCTATATCAAATGTTATACATTAAAATACATTTCACATGAATTCTCTTGACCAAAATCATCACTGAATTAGATTTCACTACAACATGACAGCTTAGAAGTACGCTAAATATACAAAACCATGACTGAGAAACAATCTTTCAACATGCACATCTTTATTCAATAATTCTATAAATGTCAGTCATTCTTATTTTTATGTATTTGTTGTGTTCACCTGACACAAATTAATAAATGACTGCCATTGGAACATGTGTTGGCACTTAGTTAATTATAAATAAAAACGGCAGTGAATGTAAAAACAACAACACATAATATATCAGGGCTGTCTGTAATAGAATGAACTAATTCATTTTTTTTGAGAATGCATATAATATGTGAATAATCTCATTGTGTTTGATGTCTTTCACAATGCTTCACGGGAGTGGATGCACACTTCTGAGCACTTTTGGCACTTAAGCATCGCTCACATATGTAAGATTTATAGATTATGTATCTGAATGTCTGATATGAATGGTATTTTTGCTTCCAGAGTCAATGAGATTAATGAACAATTAACCTGTAAATGACTCTGGATGTGAAGAGAAGATTAACAGAGTCGAGCTGAACTTCAAATACAGACGGTTTGATCAAGAAAACTGTGTTTTAAAGCCTAAAAGCATTGGTTTAAACAGATTAAGCACATCTGTATCTGCTCAAACACTCATTTTAGAGAATCTATGAAGTCAGTTCTGACACAGAATCACATGAATTATCAACATGATGCACTCATTAACAACACACACACTTGTGTTCAACTATACGTCGACTGATTCAGCATTGCAAACCTACAAACAAGTCAAATGACCTGATTATAAAGTGTGTTTACAATAAATTACACTCGATTTGAACTTGATATATCTCTAATGAATGACATTAAGACATTGTTAAGTATGACTTGAATCCTTTTTGGGGGTCACTGTATAATAGACAAGAAAAACAGATGAAGAGAGAGGCTATAAACTCATGATTAAAACATGAAAATGAAAACAAAAGAGTAAAAGAGGGTGACACACAGTCAGTGTGGATATTCAATATTTACAACACATGAATTATTCACGCCGACCTCCATCCAGAGACACAGACACGCTTCATATCCAAACTCAACACTGACGGCATTACAAACATCTACATGCTGCTCAAATCATCATTAAACATGTTTAATTAGAAACATGATGCAGATGAATGTGTTTGACTGAAAAAACTCAAACTCTGTCTGATCTGATCTGAGAAACTGAGGAACCTCATGGGATCTATACTGAAGATTGCATAACCACACACACACACACACACACACACACACACACACACACACACACACACACACACACACACACACACACAGTCAGTGTGGATATTCAATATTTACAACACATGAATTATTCACGCCGACCTCCATCCAGAGACACAGACACGCTCTCATATCCAAACTCACACACTGACCATTACACACACATCACATGCTGCTCAAATCATCATTAAACATGTGTTTAATTGAAACATGATGCAGATGAATGTGTTTGACTGAAAAACTCAAACTCGGTCTGATCTGATCTGAGAAACTGAGGAACCTCATGGATCTATACTGAAGACACACACCACACACACACACACACACACACACACACACACACACACACACACACACACACACACACACACACACACACACACACACACACACACACACACACACACACACACACACACACACACACACACACACTTTAATGCTTCTGTCTTCACAGGACATGCTGAAAACACACAAACAGTCTCATCCCATGCACACATAAGCTAATTAACCCTTCACAACATCTTCACTATTAATACACACACAGGTGTTCTGGGTGTAAACAGGATCAGATGATCCTCCATCACGTGTCTCTCACACACATATACACACACACACACACACACACACACACACACACACACACACACACACACACACACACACACACACACACACACACACAATTCTTGAGTTGTAAAATGTGTTTGTACACATGCAATCATTAGGATGATGATATGTGTGTTTCTAAATAAAATGCACACATCTATATTTGTCTGTCATTTACAATTATCTGATTAGTAACAGAACTCATTCACACATCAGATCTGCCACCAGCCTCCTAAACACCAACAACCTTCAGCCTGAACACTGTCCTCGTGTAGAAACCTCAAAGAGCCTTCATGAAGCACCAGCGGTGTGGTGAACTATCACCGTCTGCACCGCTTCACCTGTCAAATCTGGCCAAAAACATGTCGAGTGAGTTTTCTAGAGACTCAGTGTGTGTCGAGAGACTCGAACGCGTTCCCAGAGGACCGTGTCTTTGCATATCCTATTAACCCTAATGAGAGTTAAGTCTCTAAGTCTCTGATTAGGCCTGCAGCGAGGTACAGTGCTCTGTAAAGCTCACAAACACTGTTAACTGAACAGAGAGAGAAAACACCGCGGGTCTTGTAGATTAAACGTTATGCATAATCATGCACTCAGAAGGGCTGAATGTCAGCAAGAGAAGACATTGCTTGTACAGAATTATAAGTTCAATATTACTCTGAACGTATGGCAGAGACACTGTGTTTCTCAAAATGTAAAATGCATGTCTGAAAACACATTCATGCACGCGCAGTGAGCAATGCACTCAAGTTCAAGGTCAGTAAATAACCTTTTATATTCCTTAAGCTGCTGCAAAGAGTTTATTTCCCGAGTCTATTCAAGTCATTTGGGAAGTTCAGCTAGGATCACAAACGCTGGAGCGTGTATCTATATATATATATAGTCTCCTAATCTAAAAACAGAGCACTTAGCTAAATCTGCTTTGCACGGCCAAACATTTTAAAGTCTGCAAAAATATATTCAGAAAGTATCCAATTAAGAATGACTAAAAAACTGTCTGAATATTTAGCATTTACTATATTAGTGCTGAGTAATGATTAATCGCATCCAAAATAAAAGTTTTGTGTATATTATATATATATATATGTGTGTACTGTGCATATTTATTATGTATAGCTATATAAATACACACACACATGCATGTGTATATTTAAAAAAAATGCTATTTTTATATATTAAATATATTTATATATAATATAAATTATGTGAATATAAATATATACATGTAAATATCTTCAAAATATATACTGTATGTGTGTGTCTTTATATGTACATGATAAATATACACAGTAAACACATATAAATATATTATATGTGACCAAGGACAACAAAAGCAGTCATAAGGGTTTTATTCAGATTTATGGATCAGCTGAAAGCTGAATAAATAATATTTCCATTGATGTATGGTTTGGACAATATTTGTAAATCTGGAATCTGAGGGTGCAAAAAATCTAAATATTGAGAAAATCATCTTTAAAGTTGTTCAAATTAAGTTCTTAGCAATGCATATTAATAATCAATAAATAAGTTTTGATATATTTACGGTAGGTAAATATCTTCATGGAACATGATCTTAATATCTAATGATTTTTGGCATAACTGAAAAATATACTTTTGACTCATACAATGTATTGTTGGTTATTGATACAAATATATCTGTGCTGCTTATGACTGCTTCATGTGCTCCAGAGACATATAAACAAACAAATGTATTTTAGATGTGATTAATCGTTTCCATGCACTAATCCATATTACTAAAAACAAGGAACACGTAGAGTACATTTGAAGCGGAAGCGAAGAATAAACAACGCCTGAACATCACAAGCACAAACCCGAAACTAGGTAAAGGTAAGACTAGTCAAGAGAGATGAAGGGACAGCCAGTAAAGACAGAAATAAGGTTGTTACTTGTATCAGGTGAAGCCATGGTGGATACAATGACCGGAGGTCCGGTTCTGCGGGTTTGCTTGTTGTTAGGATTAAGGTTCTGATGCTGGAGGGCTGAAGATGCCGGAAGGATGGCACTCTCCACCGCCGCGGCTCCCTTGCGCAGTAACTGAGGGCTGTGGTGCGGGCTATGAGAAGGAGAGAGAGGAGGAAGGTTTGGAGGGCGCTTCATCAGCTCGATAGGGCTGTACGTACTGGAGAAGGTCTTGGGTGCCACTCCTGGAGTAGTCAGAGGTTGTTGTTGAGCAGACAAGGCCAGGCCGGTGTGGGCGTTGTACAAAGGTCGTGCTTGAGTGGCGTAACCCCCCGGACTGAACGGAAGACCTCCGATCGAGCGAACCCCTGGATACGTCGCGGTTTCGAGGAGATGCTGAGATGGAGCGCTGCTCGGCCGGCGACCGAGAAACTCTCCCATTCGAGGAGAGATGGATTGCATGGCGCTGGGAGGCTGTTGAATGAGGTTTCCATCCATGCCGAGTCCCTGAGGCTGCATGTAGAGATCATTGCGATGGGTGAAGCTGTTAGAACGACCTCGCATTATCGCAGCACCGGTTGCTCCCGTCTTGCAATTGAGAACCACTCGAGAAAGCACTCGTGTTTGGCCCAAGTTGGGAGCGACGGAGCGGACGTCGTGGTCTTCCATCATAGCAAGCATGGAGGTAGAATCGAACCCTTGCTGTAGGAGAAGAGTTATGGTGCTTTCCGACAGACCCTCGGAACGCAGGAGAGCTAGAAAACTAGGATCCACGGTTGGGGTCGCCGGTGGCGCCCCCCGGAGGGTGATGGACGGCGCCCGGATCGTAAGCAGGGTCGTAAGGCATCCTTTGAGCTGATACAGAACCGTACATAGGGTTTCCTCGAGTCCCATCCATGATTGGAGCTATAGGGTCCACTACTATGCAGGTGGATCCAGAGTTCAGCGGAAGGCCGTTGACGTCGGTGTATACAGAGTGGCCAGCGAGGCTGGACTCGATGCCGTAGCAAGCCGGTGAAGCGGCTCTACTGCGAATACGCTGGCTGTCTGGGATCATCTTGATGGCTAGAGAATCCCTGTACAAGCGGCTGATCTCATGAGCCGAGGGAGGAGGAGGAGGAGGAGGAGGAAGAGCTCCGTGCGTAAGACCAGGAGTAGTTGCTCTAGCTTGCCCTTGATCCCAAGCGGTTCTGACCCCTCCTGTGGCCAGGCCATAATGCGAGCCTGATCTGCTCAACATGTGCTGGTTTCCTCTATAAAAGCCCTGCAGATCTTCCGGTGGCTGGGCCGATAGAGCGATATCAAAAGGGTAGTAATCCGGAGGAGGAACGGTGCCACGAACAGCCATGAAGATGCTGCAGAGATAGCAGTTTGTTTCAGTGGAAGCAACCCATTAGACGACAAACAGACGAGTCCTTGCAAATACACTAAAGCCTAATGTTAAGTGAATGCATGCACGGGTGAGGAAAGAAGAGAGGACGGTTGTGAGGAGGGGAAAAAATGGCATCAGGTGTTTGATTTCACTTCTCATGTTTCCCAACGAAGGTGTGCGAGGTAGGTAACATTTCACCTGATCTCTAGCCGACATTTCTTCTTTTGCATCACTTGAGGTCATGCTATCATGTGACTGGCAGGTAAACCCTGAATTATTTAGCTTTGGAAACATAAGCAAGTCAACAAATCACAAACGCGGAAACACGCTTTACATCTACACACGAGCTGGATTATTCTGGATGCTCTCAGCCATGAGAATGAGTCATGATTTGGGATGTGAAAAAGAAGCAAAACAGCAGGACAACACATTGGCAAAGAGCTCATGCTAATCCAAAGGGTTTATCCTTCTGGCCCTAGAGATTAGTCCAAAAACCAACTTAATACCACTGTCTCCTATGACAAACACTCAAACCTGTGTCCCAACGTCTGCCAAACATGAAGGGACTGATTTCTCCATAAAGACTTCAATACAGCTCTATAGTGTGACTGTAGTAGTTCAGTGTCTTACACAGTGTTAGGGTGTTAATCCTCACACAGATCTGGGCAGAACGCGTTAATGCCGAACACTTACAGTGATTCAGAAATAATCTGGAGAGTTTGGGCTATTTGCTTTATATTCATGCTATGCATATATGTCAGGGTTGATTCATTTCAAGAGTTGCATCACTTTGCATTTTATTTAACTATGACCTCTATGCATTGGTATCACAACACCAAGTTTTATTGAGCTGTAACCCATTCGTTTGGGTTATACAGATAAACAAACCTCAAATTAAAGTGATAAAGCAACCACAAAAGGGTTCAAAACGACTGCTAAAAATGTGATCACTTACACATTCTGTATTAAAGTCTAAATTACTCCTGATTAGTAATTAATGAGCTGTATTGTTTATTCCGATGTAACTATTCATTGACACTATGTGTCTTTTTTCATCATAGTTTGTCTTATCTTCCTAAAGGTTCTTCTAAGGCACAACGCGAGTGTAAAATATCTTTATGCTCAAGACAAGCAGTCAAACGCTGACGGCAAACAAGACTCTTTCTTCGAGTCGAACACCACCAGCTGCCCTGTAGTTCATTTCTCTCTGTAAGAACATTTAACGGGTCAGTGTCATGATAAACAGTCCAGAGTCTGGAAATATCTGCAAGAACGGCCCGTCAAACTTAAATATATCTGACAGCAGCTCCCTGGAAATAGAGCCAAAGCCTTAAAATAAACCCAGCAGACCAAAAGCAAGGCAAAACACGTCATAATCACACCACCACGGGCCTTTTCTGCAAAAGAAGTATGTAACAAATGTGTTTTTTTATATCCTCCATGTTACCTGTGCACCTAGCAACCCCTGAGAACACCTTAGCAACCACCTGCATCATCCAAACACCGGCCACAGAGCTATTGGTCGACTTCTGTGGAACTCACTGTAATACAATTAAACCAATTGTGTTGCATATTCTGACCGGCTCCAGCGTATATATATCACCGTTTCTGAAAGATGTCCCTCAAAACCAGACACTCATTCTCAGCCTTTGACTCAACACACAGTTCTCGCTCTAACACACACAATCTGACAGGACTTAATATTACAGGTGTTTGCAAATGTTTGCTTTTGAGACGTGTTTGTGATATTTTGAATGCATTGCTTCGTTTTGAGATGTGATGCATTATGCATTCTGTGTGTTATGCATCATCTGAAATCTGATTAATAATATTTCCATTGATGTATGGTTTGGACAATATTTGTAAATCTGAGGGTGCAAAAAAATCTAAATATTGAGAAAATCATCTTTAAAGTTGTTCAAATTAAGTACTTAGCCATGCATATTAATAATCAATAATTACGTTTTGATATATTTATGGTAGAAAATGGCATAACATTTTTGGCATAACAGAAAAATGTATAATTTTGACTCATACAATGTATTGTTGGTTATTGCTACAAATACACCTGTGCTGTTTATGACTGCTTCTGTGCTGCAGGGACACATATAAAGAAATTCAGTCAAAACTGTCACTTTTTATTAGAAAGCTGTTGAAAGTTTAAAGTGACTCTCACAAGAGTCTGGAGAGGACAGCACATGTTAGTAACTGACAGCTGCAGAGGAACATCTGGAGAACGCCTCGTGTGTGATTGTGTTCTTCTGTCCAGACGGGATCGGCAGACACACCACGAGAGGAGAACGCACTTCATCTAGACCCCTGAGGCCTGTCATAACGGAGCCACGCTGAGGATTTCTCTCCGAGCACAACAGACGTGCGATCTGCGTTTCACTCTCTGTACTCAGACGAGCTGGAACATGCAAACGCGGTGTAATGATTTAATCAGGAGTGTCATGTAGCCCGAGGCTCATTTATGACATGCCATGTTTCATGACTCGATGTTATGCATCAGGAACAGATTTCATATCAGAACGGAAACACATGAATGTGAGTTTGCAGGGGATTGTGGGACAGCTTTTTAACTGTCGGGTAAGATTAACCTGCGAGTCATATCGATAAATGTCTTCCTTTAGATAACAAATGAAACACAATTCAGAATTGCAATATAAGGAAGTAAAATTAAAATTAAATATGTGAGCCTGGAGCACAAAACCAGTCATAAGAGTCAATTTTTTGCTACATCTGAATAAATAATATTTCCATTGATGTATGGTTTGGACAATATTTGTAAATCTGGAATCTGAGGGTGCAAAAAAATCTAAATATTGAGAAAATCATCTTTAAAGTTGTTCAAATGAAGTTCTTAGCAATGCATATTAATAATCAAACATTAAGTTTTGATATATTTACGGTAGGTGATATCTTCATGGAACATGATCTTAATATCTAATGATTTTTGGCATAACAGAAAAATGTATAATTTTGACTCATACAATGTATTGTTGGTTATTGCTACAAATATATCTGTGCTGCTTATGACTGCGTTCTGTGCTGCAGAGACACATATACAGAAATTCTGTAAAACTGTCGCTTTTTATTAGAAAAGATTAATCTTGAGAAAGTTATGAAAAAAGCCTTGAAGTACAATAGAATTAACTCCAAACTCCAATCAGGTACTGTAGCAATACTGTTAACTAAAACGAAAC
>CM050430.1:28402567-28442567 GCA_027564155.1 Gymnocypris eckloni scoliostomus | reverse complement strand
ACACACACACACACACACACACAGTTGCCATAACACACACACACACACACACACACACACACACACACACACACGCACGCACGCACGCACGCACACACACACACACACATATCAAACACGCCGTAAAACCCGATTAGACCCGATCTCGATGGATCGATCAGTCCCGGTGCTCTTACCGTTAACGGCTGATGTCAGTCAGCGGTCAGTTTATGATCTCATCCTCGTCCAAGAACCGCGTCCAGCTCACAAAGCTTCACACAGCGCCAAGAAACTTCATCATCATCGGGAGAAAAATCCAAACCGAGCCGGCTCCGGTAACCGGAACGCGTGTATGTGCGCAGGAAACGCGCGAGTGTTTGTGTTCCTCTCTTCCTTCTCTCTCTCTCTCTCTGTCTAATACACACATACACACACACACACACACATCGTTCTTCATCAAGGCGGGGTCTTGAGTCGCCCAAACCAATGACACACACACACACACACACACACACACACACACACACACACACACACACACACACACACACACACACACACACACACACACACACACACACACACACACACATATATAGTTTAAATATAATATAGTTTTTATTAATATTTTGAAACAAACTTTCATTTTTATGTTTTACATTGGTTGTGTGTTTTTGTCATTTTTAGTTTTGAATATGTCTTATTCATTTTTATGACATGTTTAGTGAAGTACATTAAATGAGAAAAAATTAATTTAAAAACAAATGTTTCAGTTATAGTGTGTATATTATTTAATATGCCTTTAGTTGTGAACTATAATAATTCCCCTGCATGAACGATCACGTGAGACTGTTTAATGATAATCATATTTGATCAGTATTATTAATAAAGAGCGGATCTCGTTCTCTAGACGGATCAGTTAAATGTGGAGTATATATATATATATATGAATTATTCACAGATGTCTTCTGTCTTGTTAATGTTTAATGGAGACAGCTGTCAGATTAATCCATATCTGTATTCCTCTGGGCGTATTAAATATGTATCTCATGACAACAGCTCAATAATCCTCATCACTGGACAAACTAACACGGAGTTCATTCATATTATTTCATGCAAGCTTTAAACGCCACGCTTTCTGTGTAAGATCCTAAAGAAAAGCTCAATATGTGCTTCTCTCAGCCTGAAATATGCAGATTATATTTCAATATGGATGGTTATGATCTAGCTCGACATGTTTCGGTGGTTTAATGAAACTTTATTCAGTACTTTGGACTTGTTTTCCAGCACAAATATCTAAAACAAGATGCATTTACTTAAGTAATGCAAAAATATGCATCTTAATAAAGCGAGTTTATGCCGAACAAGAAAATATCTGCAAATGGGGTCAGAAAAATATCACTTTTTTCTGTGCACACTGACAGATTATTGTTTTAAGCATAAACTCATTTTATTTAGATGCATTTTTTAAACAAGGCTTCTCAAGTAAATGCAGATTTAAGTATGATAACCATTTATGAGCAGATCTTTACTGATGTTCAGCTTGTGTTTCTGTCAGATATTTATTCATCTGTCAATGAATTATTGAACACTTTTCTCATGTGCTTCTTTGGAGACTTTTATGCCACATTTACACTGAAGCGGCGCGCGTTTAGACGTCTTTAGAGGCGACATTCATGCATTTCTACAGCAATTAGAATTGAATACTTTAATATACGAGCTGAGCAGACTTAATTCTGTCTTACATTACATGTTTGAGCAAACTCAGCTCTGTAAAGATCCTTTAGACTCACTTTTCAAACACGCACCATTCACACTGAAGACTGCTCATTTGCATATTAATGAGAAGGAAGGGGCGGGGCTTTGGCAGCTGTTGGCCAGGTTTAAATAACACTGAAGTAATGTATAGACACTAGACAGAGAACGTGCTGGAAGAACATGAGAATCATTACCGTACCAACAAGATCACCGAGAATCATTTCTGCTAATTAGGATTGTAATTAAAGGCTAATGACACGCTCGTGAGCTCTGAGAGTCTCTCTTCAAGTCAACTCATGCTTTCATCTCTGAGCAATAACAGATGAAATATGAACTTTCTGATACTGTACGACTGGAGATGATGTTAATGATCATGTTTAATTAGATTAATTAGATCACACGCTATATGCTGTTTGCTGTACACTTGTGTTTTAATGTTTCTAGTCTCTTCTGTTCACCGAGGCTGCATTTATTTGATACAGTAGAATTGTGAAATAGAATTATGGTTTAAAATAACTGTTTTCTATGTGAATGTGTTGCCAAGTGTAATTTATTTCTGTGATTGAAGATGTATTTTCAGCATCATTACTTCAGTGTCACATTTATTATAAATGTATTATTATCATCAATGTTGAATAGCTCAGAGATATTTTTGTTAACTAAAACTAAAATAAATAAAAAAAATCATAAATCCAAAGCAACCATATTGTGTGTGTGTGTGTGTGTGTGTGTGTGTGTGTGTGTGTGTGTGTGTGTGTGTGTGTGTGTGTGAGTGAGTGAGTGTGTGTGTGTGTGTGTGTGTGTGAGAGAGAGAGTGAGTGTGTGTGTGTGTGTGTGTGTGTGAGAGAGAGTGTGTGTGTGTGTGAGAGAGAGTAGAGTGTGTGTGTGTGTGTGTGTGTGTGTGTTAAATATCTCATGCACAAAAATCTACAGATTGTATTTCTTGTTCCTGAATAATAATTTAGATCTGAAGTGTTTTCCATCACGCTCTCTGTCTCATCATCAGAATATCATATTTGATGGGTTAATCACTAAAGCATCACTGAAGAGCTTCAATCCAGTTTAGTACAAAACAGACACTATTATAGTTTTTTATTAATATTTTGAATTAGGTTTTTTTATAATCTGTTTTTAATATTACTTCAAGCTCTAGTAATTTTGTTAGTGTTTTGTTTATATGTCTATTGTTAAATGTAGTTTTAGTACTATATTAAATGAAAATGGAAATAAAAAGCCTCTCTGAGACATCCCTTTTATGACATGCAACAAACAGCACAAATGCAAACTTCTTGAAGTAAAGTTTTCATTCATAGATGAAATGTTGATTTGTCAGATGTTGTCAGATGTTCAGGCCGAGCATGCGTCTGCGTGTGGATCAGTGTGTTGAAGGTCAGAGATTCAGATCAGGAGATCCGGTCAAACACGGAGATCCATCTCCTCCTGAAGGAGTGTAACAGATAAAGCCATGGTGTGAGCGTCTCTGTTTATCTCTGTAATGGTGTCTGTTCTTCAGTGTGTGGCCAGATAACAAGATCATGTGACCAGAGCAGAAAACAGTGAAGGGCTATAAGAGCCGTAACGACATCATTATCGCCCGCCTGCAACGACACACATTCGGGGAAAGTGGATAATCATTTTCTTTGAGACTTTCTCCGGGCGGGACGGTGCACTTCATCTTTATGAGGCGAGAGTAACAGAGACGTTTACATCACGCTTCACAGAGCAACTGTGTCTGCAGTATGAAAGTGACGTGACATACAGCCAAGTACGGTGACCCATACCCGGAATCAGTGCTATGCATTTACCCATCCAAAGTGCACACACAGCAGTGAACACACACACACCGTGAACACACACACAGCAGTGAACACACACACACCGTGAACACACACACAGCAGTGAACACACACACACCGTGAACACACACACAGTGAACACACACACGCCGTGAACACACACACCGTGCACACACACAGCAGTGAACACACACACCGTGAACACACACACAGCAGTGAACACACACACACGCGTGAACACACACACGCCGTGAACACACACACACCGTGAACACACACACACCGTGAACACACACACGCCGTGAACACACACACACCGTGAACACACACGCCGTGCACACACACAGCGTGCACACACAGTGAACACACACACACACACACACGTGAACACACACACACACACACACAGTGAACACACACACGCCGTGCAGACACACACGCCGTGCACACACACACCGTGAACACACACACAGTGAACACACACGCCCGTGCACACACACAGCGTGCACACACACAGCGTGCACACACACACACACACACACACACACACACACACACACGTGAATACACACACACACACACACACACACACACACACACACACACACACACACACACACACACACACACACAGTGAACACACACACACACACACACACACACACATGACCACACACAACACACGTGAACACACACACGCTGTGCAGACACACACAGTGAACACACACACTCTCACACACACACACGCATACGCACACACACACACACACACACACACACACACACTCTCACACACGCACACTAGTTTCCAGAAGTAAATTGACAAAGCCTCCGTTTGGGAACATCAACACTGCAAAAAAAATATAATTTTTTTATATTTGATATTTTATTAGTTTGAGTTAATTTAGTTATTAGTGATGAATGCAAACCAATATTTAGATAAAACTATTATTTGGCTAAATTAATTACATCTATTGTTCAATGACGTTTCCAGCGGTTGGTAATTAAACTCAGCGAGGATTTAATTCATAAAATTAAACATCATTATATTAGTAGCAGTCTCGTATTTATGTATATATTATATAATTATTAAAAACCAAGACGGAGGAAATTCTACAGGATAGGAAACCTTTCAATTGATTAAAACCCTAAATTAATTAGATGATATAGTAATTAATAAACTAAATGCATATATCAGGGTCAGCATTAGCTGACAGGCCAACAGAAGATAATTCAAAGACGTTATGATATTAAATGAGTAAATCATAAACCTAAACTACTCTCTGTGTCTGGTCAGAAAACAGAATAAAACATCAAAAATATAATTCATTTATAATCAACAAACTAGAAAAACCGTACTCTTCTGGTTATTATTTTAATTGCATGTATGCAACGCTCTATTTCTAAGAAAGCATTAATTATAAGTATCTGAATCTCCATAGCAACAGATCTGGAATACAATTATTTACTAATTAGCTCCATGCTTGTATTTTCCATCAAGTGTCCTCAGCACATTAATATGCATATGTGATCAGATTTCATGCTGCTGACCCGTGTTATTAATCACATGAATTCATATTTTGACTGATTTCTGTGGAATGCGATGCACTAATATAATAAACACACATACATATAATAATAAAGAATCCATATGTTTTAGCATATTGCTATGGTTTAGTTATAGTTAGAGTACAGTAACCCTGCACAAAGAGCCATTAATTCAGAGAAATTATGAGGTTATTAATAAGATAAGATTCATAAATTAGTGCATTAATAATTCTCAGTATCTGAGGGGTTTTGTTTAAGATAAACAGAGAACATGTTATTTTAGTTAATTATCAAATTAAATGTCAATTATTATTTCCTTCCAGAACAGGTGCAGAGGATGATGTATGTACAGTATATATACAGTAATGTACAGTAAATAGAGCTCTAATAGAGTTTGAAAAGTTCAGTATTAGTAAAGAATTAAATAAAAACCAGCTGTTAAAAAATCTGTATGAAAACTCATATTTAATAATCCTCTCAACACACACCATAGTTTACATTTCTGAATATTAAACATCAAAGCTAAGTAACTTCATATTTATAAATATTAACAGCACTATCATCTTCAACTGCTAATATGAAATTACACTGTTATGTAAAACATCATGATTAATATGATAAAAACAAACAGACTCATCAGATGATAACGAAGACATTAAAAACATACACAAATGGTCAAATTAGAAATGCTTTCTGAAAGAACATGTTTATAACAAACAAATAAATATTCCAGCAAACAGTATAAATACATGTTTTTGTCAAACATGCTGATTTATATAAATAAACATCTAACTACAAAAAAAAATAGAGATGATATTTCAATGATTTTGTTGATAATTGTATCATAATTCACTCACTCTCAGGCCAACTAAGATATGGATGTAAAAGTGCATCTGTTATATCTCAGATATGTGTTTAGAGCTGTTTTGTTTTGTAAACGCTGCAGATTTCTCTCCTGATTCAGAAGCGTTATTATGGATTATGGACTCATATTTGAGTTAAAATCATCTTAATGCTGGATTTGTTTCAGCTTCTGATGTTAACTGATGGACTGGAGTGCTGTGATGTTTTTATCAGCTCTCATTCTGACGGCACCCATTCACTTCCATTGCTGAGACACTCCTCCAAACCTGATGAAGAAACACACTCATCCTGATCTTGTATGATCCTGAGGGTGCTCATTTTTGGGTGAGCTATTCCCTTAAACTTAAATCTCTGGAGACTTGAGTTATATTGGAGCTGAACAAAAGTTAGTGACTCCCTGATTTGTGGAGTCGGTGCTCGTATAAGATCCGTCTTCCTCCTCCAGATCTGAGATCAGCTTCATCTTCTGCGCGCGGTTCTCAGAGAGCTGCTGTGAACGTCACAGATGTCGAACCACTGCTGCTCCACGTCTCTGCGAGGCATCAGTCTGCGATCTCTGCCGCTCACCATCCTCCAGAACCACGAGCCCTTCAGCAGGAACACCGTGTTGTGTGTGTAGGAGAAATACGCCGCGTCCAGGTGACCGACGGGATGGTTTCCGGGGAGAACGGCGGGAAACACCTCCGTGATGCTTTGTGGGGAAGAAGCAGCCAAGCGGTTCACGCGCACGTCAAACCTGAACACCTGTGAATTCATATTGTGCAGTTACTATCATCCACGGGACACTTTACTGGACACTGATGTGCATTCATTCATGCTTGACTAATGCACAGATAATCAGGAGTTTATTTACAAAAACAGATGCATGTTATCAGTGTTTTATTTAGTGCTACGCAATGATTAATTGCATCCAAAATAAACGTTTTTGTGTACATATGTGTCCCTGGAGCACAAACGCTGTCATAAGCAACAATACACTGTATGAGTCAAAATTATGCATTTTTCTGTTATGCCAAAAATCATTAAATATTAAGATCATGTTCCATGAAGATATTTCCTACCATAAATATATCAAAACTTAATTATATGCATTGCTAAGAACTTCATTTGAACAACTTTAAAGATGATTTTCTTAATATTTAGATTTTTTTTTTGCACTCTCAGATTCCAGATTTACAAATATTGTCCGAATCATACATCAATGGAAATATTATTTATTCAGCTTTCAGATGATGCATAAATCTAAATTTCACAAAAAAATTTACCCTTATGACTGGTTTTGTGCTCCAGGGTCACATTTATGTGTGTGTGATGTGTATATTTATTATATATGTATAAAATACACACACAGGTATATATTTAATAATATTTATTAGGGATGAGCGAGTACAGCATTATCTGTATCTGTATCTGTATCTGTTAACCATATGAATTATCTGTATCCGTATCTGTACTCGGACTGGGCGGGGCATAACCCGGAAGTGGGCGGGATTTAACCTGGAAGTGGGTCGGGTTGTCTTGAAATGGGCGGGGCTTTAACCGATATGTTATTTTAAGCATGCAATTGATATGGGTTGATCAGAAATTGTTATATTTATTGCTGATTAGAAAACTATTTACATGACAGCATCAGCATTGAGCTTCAGATCAATGGTTTTGATCACGATAACAAACGAACTATATACAGAACAAGTTTTGCAACAATGAATGCGGTTGCAATTATGAAGTAAAATGTAATGAACAAAAGTTTTCATCTCAACATAACTTTCTTTTTTTAACTTTAAATTTTTTTATGATCAGTGTGATTTTTTTGGTTCTTTTTTATTTTTTTATTTCCACACCAGGTATGTGTGTGTAGCTAATTAATTTGTAATATAGTTTTATACCACAACTACCTTTATTTTTTTTATAAAATACAGCAAGAAAGTGTCAGACACTCAGTGCGTGAAGTAAAAAAAAACTGATTAGAGCCAGCTGACGGTTTAAAAAAGAAAAAACAAATCTCCGACAGGCAGAGACGCGAGTCGCATTCTACCAAGCACCACGTCTGAACAAACCCCACGTTTACCAAAACTCTACTGGTTAATAAGTAAGTACTACAAACCAAAGTAAAAAACAAACCTGAGGCTGAAGAAACCCTAAACGTTAACGGAAAAAACCCGCGAACCTGAGTGACTGAGGGAGAGACAGAGAGAGAGAGCGCGCTGTTCTCTTCTCTTCTCAGTGTTCTGTGTGTGAGTGAGCAGAGCGGGACACAGCAACACAATACATCTGTGTGTGTAGGGGAGGGGCGCTGTGACTAGCCTATCACAGAACGCAGACACAGTCAGCTACCCAATGAGAATTTTTATTTAATCCGAGCACAGATTAGAGGTCTGCACGGGCTCAAAACTGAAGCCCGAACCCGGCCCGTACCCGAGATCGTCTGACCCGACCCGACCCGACCCGAGCGGCACAGTTAAATTTAGAGCCCGAACCCGACCCGAAAAAGGTTGCATTTCACGATTGCATGCAAAGAAACGGATTAATCAAGGCTCTGCCATTTCACAAACATTTACCAGTTAGGAAAGTTTGTGAACATCAGGTGCAGATGCGCATACATTCTGCCGAGTTTATGAATTTTGTATGGACAAGAAGATCATTCTTCCACCGTGCAAATTATGGTCATTTTTTGTCAGTTAAGGCTCGTTAGCATTCTGTCTACTTTAAATCAGACATAAGATCTTAAATAAGATTGTATTTATTTGAATGAATTAATCATTTATTTGAGAGAGAGAGAGAGAGAGAGAGAGAGAGAGAGAGAGAGAGAGAGAGGAGAGAGAGAGAGAGAGAGAGAGACCGAGCGAGAGAGAGAGAGAGAGAGAGAGACCGAGCGAGAGAGAGAGACCGAGCGAGCGAGCGAGAGACCGAGGAAAGTTGCGCGTGCATGTGAACCTGCTTCTGCGCATGTCTCTCTACAAGCAATGAGGCTTAGTTACTTAAAAAACAGCGATTTTGCCGCCTCATTGCAGATAAATATAATGTTGTGACTTGCGAGTCAGTAGCCTGTCTTAGCTATTTTACTAATAAAAGTTTCCGTGCTGTTTGTGCGCGATCTCTGATGTGTGTGTGCGTGCCTCTATGAAAGCAGCGAAGCCTCTGCATATAGTTTGGGTTTAGCTACAAACCCGAACCCGACCCGAGCCCGAAGCTATCCATTAAACATTAACCCGAAACCCGACCCGAAACCCGACAGAATTTCGGGACCCGCGGGTTCGGGTCGGGTAGCAGACCTCTAGCACAGATATTGACTCGTATTACTCGTATGATACTCGTACTCGTCAAAAGTGCTTTATCCGTACCGGATACTCGTTTCAGCCGAGTATCCGGCTCAACTCTAATATTTATATATAACATACATTATATGAATATAAATATATACATGTAAATATTATTAAAATATACACTGTATGCGTGTGTCTATATACACATAATAAATCTACACAGTACACACATATATATATATATATATATATATTATATAAACAAAAACTTGTATTTTGGATGGATTAATCGTTGTCCAGCACTAGTTTTATTCTGTTAGTTAGCTGTATTTGTTAATTATTTTTAACCGAATCAAAATAACCCGACTGCAATTTGATTGAGATTAATAAGAATGCACAATAAAAAAATATGATTTGTGAAAATTGTTAAAAACGTAGTTATCTGTTTCATATATAACTGATGAAGAACTAAAGCATTTATTAATAATTACTGCATCAGCAAGTAATGAACATTCTATATGATTCATAGATTAAGTAATCAATTAATTGTTATTAATTAAATGTGTCATAATGTATTAATTCCCTAATAACATATTTTAACTAATGATGTAAATTAATATGTTAATTAGTATTACCAGAGTGGTCAAATCTTTAATTAATCAATAGCTAATGATTTGCAAAATATCATAATGTTATGACTTTACTTGTTGAGGCACATAAGTAATTAACTAATTCAAAATACATAACCATAATTATATATTACTTCGTTAATAATTCTGTGCCTCAATAAGTAGTCATAATATAATGATATCTTTGCAAATCATTAGCTAAAGATTAATTAAAGCTTTGACCGCTCTGGTAATATTAATTAACATCATTAGTTAATATAATATGTTATTAGGGAACTAAATTAATACATTGACACATTTAACTTCTAAAATGTATTTATTACCTAATCTATGAATCATATAGAATGTTTATTAGTTGCTGATGTTGTAATCATTAATAAATGGTTTAGTTCTTCATGAGTTATACATTAGCTGATGATTATCTGAGCATTAGTTAAGCATTAATTAATGCACCTGTATTGTAAAGTGTTACCGAACTATCTGATTTGTCCTGTAATCGTTCATCTTGCATGTTAATTGTATAATATTAGCAGCTGTTACCTGTGAGCCCCTGAAGAAGTAGATGTGAGCGTCTCTCCGGTCGTAGTATGCAGTGTCCAGTGGTCCAGACACGCCGGGAAAGCCTTCAGAGATCAGACGAGGATACGAGTCTCCGGTGATCACCTGATCATTCTCGCTGTCGTAACGCCAGTACTGCACGCCTGAAACATCACAACACATTAAGAAGTGCATGCAAACATCTCAAACACTGCAGAAATAGTGTAGTATGCACTTCTGGACAGTAGAAATAGTGTAGTATGCACTTCTGTACTGCAGAAATAGTGTAGTATGCACTTCTTTACTGCAGAAATAGTGTAGTATGCACTTCTGGACAGTAGAAATAGTGTAGTATGCACTTCTGTACAGTAGAAATAGTGTAGTATGCACTTATGTACTGCAGAAATAGTCTAGTATGCACTTCTGTACAGTAGAAATAGCGTAGTATGCACTTCTGGACAGTAGAAATGGTCTAGTATGCACTTCTGGACAGTAGAAATGGTCTAGTATGCACTTCTGTGCAGTAGAAATAGTCTAGTATGCACTTCTGTACAGTAGAAATAGTCTAGTATGCACTTCTGTACAGTAAAAATGGTCTAGTATGCACTTCTGAACAGTAGAAATAGTCTAGTATGCACTTCTGTACAGTAGAAATAGAATAGCATGCACTTCTGTACAGTAGAAATGGTGTAGCATGCACTTCTGTACTGCAGAAATGGTCTAGTATGCACTTCTGTACAGTAGAAATGGTCATGTATGCACTTCTGTACAGTAGAAATGGTCTAGTATGCACTTCTGTACAGTAGAAATGGTCTAGTATGCACTTCTGTACAGTAGAAATGGTCTAGTATGCACTTCTGGACAGTAGAAATAGTCTAGTATGCACTTCTGTACAGTAGAAATAGTCTAGTATGCACTTCTGTACAGTAGAAATAGTCTAGTATGCACTTCTATACAGTAGAAATGGTCTAGTATGCACTTCTGGACAGTAGAAATGGTCTAGTATGCACTTCTGGACAGTAGAAATAGTCTAGTATGCACTTCTGTACAGTAGAATGCAATTCTGAATAATAAAAAAAACACTCCAAACATGTTAGAGTTCTGGAACTTTCAATGTTTAATTAAAATTATTACTAATTGATTAAATTTAATAAGTGAACAAGGACCATGCAAATTACAACTGCACAATACAAATTAATGCAAAAGACAAATGTAAAATATGAAAAGAAAAAGTAACATAAAATAAATTGTACAATACAAAATAATGCAAATGTATAATATGCCAAAATAAAACATATATACAATGCAAAATAAAAATTTGTAAAATATGTAACCCCCCTACACATACTACATATGTAAATATTAAATAGAGTAAAGAAATAAAAAAACCTGCAAGATACAAATGTAGATTGCTAATTAAATGAAATACAAATGTAAAATATGTAAGAAAAAAAATTTAGAATGCAAAATAATGCAAAAAAAATGATTCTGCAAAATACTAATGTACAATGCAAAACAGTTAATACAAATGGAAAAAACCCCGGCAAAAATACTAAATGCAGAATGCAAAACACATGTAAAACAGGTGAACTACAAATGTACTGTTAGAAAAGTTCACTGTTTGCTGTTCACGGAGCTTTCTCTTTAGGGACAGGAGATGCAAATGAGCTTGTGCTGTAATCTCTATGTGCATTGCATCTCTCTTTTAGTTTTCCAGCTAAGGTTCTGTTTATGTACTCAAATGCATGCAAACAAACTCTTAGTAATACCTTTAAAGAAGTAGACCGCATCAGTTCTGCGGTTCCACACGTGAACGTAAGCGTCCACGCCGCTGGAGGGCAGCCCGTGCCAGCCCACCTGCACCGCCACCGGATCCCCGAACCGCGTCCGGTTATTACGGTTCTCATAGAGCCAGTACCAGCCGTCACGCATGAAGTAGGAGTTAAAACGCACCACCACCTCGCCGTATGGCGTCTGCTCCTTCCTGATCCAATCAAACACGGTGCTGAAGCGACCCTTACACACACCTGACGGAGACAACACACACAAAACTATTTATATTTATATTTATATTTATGCTGTAAGAAAACAGAGCCATGAAATCTGATTAATAATCTTTCCATTGATGTATGGTTTGGACAATATTTGAAAATCTGGAATCTGAGGGTTAAAAAAAATCGAAATATTGAGAAAATCATCTTTAAAGTTGTTCAAAGGAAGTTCTTAGCAATGCATATTAATAATCAATAATTAAGTTTTGATATATTTACGGTATGAAATGTGCAAAATATCTTCATGGAACATGATCTTTATTTAATATCCTAATAATTTTTTGCATGAAGAAAAATAATAATTTTGACCCATACAGTTGCTGCTTATGACTGCTTTTATGCTCCAGGTTCACATATATATATACAAAAATACTATAATATTGTATAATATGGTTAATGTATTGTACCTGACAATATAAATATTGTATATATTACAGTGTTTAGATTACAATGAGAATTTGGGTTGGAATGCGTTTAGTTGTCATAATGTGTTGAAACCTTTAAAAAGGCATAATTTCTTAGTGCATGTATATAATAACATAAATATAATCTCTAGCACTCACCGTACAGGCTCTGAATGGATTTCCGGTCCATCCAGTCGATCTCAAAGCCGGCGTCCTGAGGAAGGTAACTGGGCTGCATGATGGATCCGGGTCGGTAGATGTGAGGAAGCCCTAAAACATGACCGATCTCATGAACCGCTACCTGAATGAAACACACGACATGCTACAGTCAGATATTCAGATCAGATTCAGACCAGAGATTCACATCAGAATCAGATCAGAGATTCAGATCAGAGATTCACATCAGAGATTCAGATCAGAGATTCAGATCAGAGATTCAGATCAGAGATTCAGATCAGAGATTCAGATCAGAATCAGATCAGAGAATCAGATCAGAAATTCAGACCAGAGATTCACATCAGAATCAGATCAGTGATTCACATCAGAGATTCAGACCAGAATCAGATCAGAGATTCAGATCAGAGATTCAGATCAGAGATTCAGACCAGAATCAGATCAGAGATTCACATCAGAGATTCAGATCAGAAATTCAGACCAGAATCATATCAGTGATTCAGATCAGATCAGTGATTCAGATCAGAGATTCAGATCAGAATCAGATCAGAGATTCAGATCAGATCAGTGATTCAGATCAGAGTTTCAGACCAGAATCAGATCAGTGATTCAGACCAGAGATTCAGATCAGAATCAGATCAGATCAGTGATTCAGATCAGAGTTTCAGACCAGAATCAGATCAGTGATTCAGACCAGAGATTCAGATCAGAATCAGATCAGATCAGTGATTCAGATCAGAGATTCAGACCAGAATCAGATCAGATATTCAGATCAGAGATTCAGACCAGAATCAGATCAGAGATTCACATCAGAGATTCAGATCAGAAATTCAGACCAGAATCATATCAGTGATTCAGATCAGATCAGTGATTCAGATCAGAGATTCAGATCAGAATCAGATCAGAGATTCAGATCAGATCAGTGATTCAGATCAGAGTTTCAGACCAGAATCAGATCAGTGATTCAGACCAGAATCAGATCAGATCAGTGATTCAGATCAGAGATTCAGACCAGAATCAGATCAGAGATTCAGATCAGAGATTCAGACCACAATCAGATCAGTGTTTCAGACCAGAATCAGATCAGTGATTCAGATCAGATCAGTGATTCAGATCAGAGATTCAGACCAGAATCAGATCAGATCAGTGATTCAGACCAGAATCAGACCAGAATCAGATCAGTGATTCAGATCAGATCAGTGATTCAGATCAGAGATTCAGACCAGAATCAGATCAGATCAGTGATTCAGATCACAGATTCAGACCAGAATCAGATAAGAGATTCAGATAAGTGATTAAGACCAGGGTCAGATCAGAGATTCACATCAGATATTCAGATCAGAATCAGATCAGAGATTCAGTTCAGAGATTTAGACCACAATCAGATCAGAGATTCAGTTCAGAGATTCAGACCAGTGATTCAGACCAGAGTCAGATCAGAGATTCAATTCAGAGATTCAGACCACAATCAGATCAGAGATTCAGATCAGAGATTCACATCAGAGATTCAGATCAGAATCAGATCAGAGATTCAGTTCAGAGATTCAGACCACAATCAGATCAGAGATTCAGTTCAGAGATTCAGACCACAATCAGATCAGAGATTCAGATCAGAGATTCAGACCAGTGATTCAGACCACAATCAGATCAGAGATTCAGACCAGTGATTCAGACCAGAGTCAGATCAGAGATTCAATTCAGAGATTCAGACCACAATCAGATCAGAGATTCGGATCAGAGACCAGAACCAGATCAGTGATTTACATCAGAGATTTACATCAGAGATTCAGATCAGATTCAGACCAGAATCAGGTCAGACAATCAGAGATTCACATCAGAGATTCAGATTAATGATTCAGATTAATGATTCAGATCAATGATTCAGATCAATGATTCAGATCAGATATTCAGATCAATGATTCAGATCAGAGATTCACATCAGAGATTCAGATGGGCAACTAACCAGTTAAATAGACAATAAGTAGTATAAAGTAGACAATAAGTAGTATAAAGTAGACAATAAATAGTAATAAGTAACATACTGTATGTTCTTGCGTCCAGTTTGGTTTATTTTTACGTTTGCATGTCTTACTATCAGCTATGATTATTCCACTTTGTTAATTAAAAGGTGGTTTATATGCATCCGCTACGAGAAGAATATATGTAAGAGACTCACAATTAGCTGAACATATATTTGTTTAAGTAGTTACACTTAGCCTGCATGTTAAAATCTTTATTTGGATACGGCAACATAATATTGTGCTCTACAATATTTCTATGAATAAATATCTGACAGAGACCCCTCCCCTCTCCTATCAGCCAATCACTGTGTGCATAGTTAGTAAACATGCTGACATCATCCATAGCAATGAGGTCAACCCCGCCCCC
The DNA here is from genome assembly GCA_027564155.1 of Gymnocypris eckloni scoliostomus. Classification (NCBI taxonomy): domain Eukaryota; kingdom Metazoa; phylum Chordata; class Actinopteri; order Cypriniformes; family Cyprinidae; genus Gymnocypris; species Gymnocypris eckloni. The sequence goes on along the minus strand of CM050430.1, from coordinate 28,427,176 downwards.
TTACTCTGAGCTTAAGACTTCTCTCTATTCATTAGTAAAAGTTTGTCTCAGCAGCTTTGTGAATGGGTTTTAAGAATAAACTCTTAGCTAAAAAACTTGTATTGCTATTTAAGAGAACTCTTAGTGGTGAGATAAAATGTTTTGTGAATACACGCCCAGATTTCTTTTGTTGTACTTTTTATTTTGATTCCTAATCTATATAATATTATTGTATTCTGTGCAGAGAGTTGTATCAGGCATTTCACTGCATGTCATACTGTGTATGTTACCAATAAACCTTGCAACTTGAAACAATGCAATAGCATTTTTTTTCTAAATTTCTCTTGCATTTTAATTTCACCACTTTAGCACAACAAAGTGAGCCTAGTCAGGTGTGTAGAGTAGTTTTGTGCATGCTCTCGCGTTACCTTGAGAAGACTGATCCCGCTGCCCGTGTTTGGGACGGTGAAATGCTCATCATCGTCAAAATGAATGTCTCCGAGGAACCAGGCGTGAGCGAACTCTCGTCCCGCACCGTCAAACCGCTGAGAGCAGCCCAGGTGACGACCTGCAGGGGGCAGCAGAGGACTCAGAGCGGACTCGAGACGGAGACTACAGCGGACGCCAAAACACGTTTAGGATCAGTGTCGGGGGTAACGCATTACAAGTAACGCGAGTTACGTAATAATATTACTTTTTTCAAGTAACTAGTAAAGTAACGAATCACTTTTTAATTTACTAGAAAATATCTGAGTTATTTTTCTCCATTTATTGACTGAGTGCGCCGTGTGAACATGATCTTACTGTAGATCTAATCTAGATTAAATATGAATGTGTATTAATTCATCCCACTCACAAAAAACAGATTCAGTATTCATCAAAATGAATTAAAACAGTGAAATGCAAACTCAGAATATGACGCAAACCTGCAATAATTAAATATGTTAAACAACACAAATATATCTAATCTCATTTTATTAACCGATGTGTTTGCTGCTGACCTTTGATGATCAGTTCAATCATATTAATAATCAAAAATACTTTAGATAAACTAACAATTGTGCTTCGTTGTTTAGTTTTTAATTGCTGAAGAGTGTTGAACTTCTCCTGTGTTCTTCTGTACAGACGTGATTTACTCGTCCTTCAGTCTGAGGTTTATTCATTACACTTTTTGGTGTGAAAGGCTTTTATATTTGCTATAAATATAACTTATTGTATTAAAAACAAACAATCAAGCCCTGCTCATATTTAAAAAGTAACGCGAAAGTAACGTAAAAGTAATGTAACGCATTACTTTCCATAAAAAGTAACTATGTAACGTAAATAGTTACTTTTTTAGGGAGTAACGCAATATTGTAACGCATTACTTTTAAAAGTAACTTTCCCCAACACTGATTAGGACACTAGTATCTCCAGCAGCTAAGAATGGCTTAAGTCAGTTATTTCTATCTTTTGCTGTAGTGTGTCAGTAGGAAATATCAGATTACATTTCCAAACATTCATTTAGCCATTATTTGTAATAATCCAGAGAGATGTTTGAGATCTGGGCCCGTATTCCTAAGAATACTTTTAGAGAGCTCCTAATTTATCTTAAAACTAGTCTTAGCTTAAAAGTGATTCAGGACCAATGCAACTCTGAGCGAGGAAAAGACAAACACTTGTATCTTAGTGAGGAGGCGGGGCTGACCCTGTTGCTAGGTGTGACACAGTCTTTAGAAGACCGTGATTGGTTGGTTGTCCAAGAAGGAAATAAAAGAGTGTAGGGTTTATTATAAGCCTTCACTTTAAAATTACAAGCGTAATTTTACCTGTTTTACCATACTCTCTCTCACACACACACATTGTATGCATATTCTTTATTTTGTATTTCCCATTCAGTCATACTAAACGTGTTTTATAGGAAATTAACAGACACAATACGGTTCTGAAAGTGCTGTAACAGACCCAGATCATCACTGCTGCATAGTTGCATTTTTCCAGTTGTCAAATATGTTAATGTAGTGATTACGTCCATTTCTGTCTCTAATCAGATCGGTCACAAACACGACCCCTGCACGATCGAATGTGTAGCGTCTTATTAACTCACCGTCATGCATTGTGTGCAACACATTTCTTCATGTTTGGTCCATGTTCTCCGCTGCTAAAGAAACTCGTAAGCCTCTTAAAAGTCCTCGTTCGTACTCCTCTAACAATGTTGGTCGTTAAGACCTCTTATAAGGGTTAAGACGCTTTCTGAATGACTTTTTTCTTTACTAGGAAATGTTCTTTAATTTTAAGAGGAAAACCCACATTTATAAGAATCTTGTTACTAGGAGCAACAATATTTTTCATGAATACGGACTCAGATCTGATCATCATCAGTCTGTCTGGAATGAGATGAAGAAACAGAGACGGACTAAACCCAGAAGAAGACGCTTCAAGAAAGCTCCTGAGAAACTCTGCTCAAGTGCACCGAGGACAAACCCTGCTTTAAACACAAGTTTATGTTGATTTCATGTAGTTAATAGATCAAGAAAATCTATTTATGACAGCATTTTTACACAAGTGTCTAAAGCTTTTTGAGCTTTCTTGAAGCGTCTTCTTCTGGATTTAGTCCGTCTCTGTTTCTTCATCTCATTCCAGACGGACTGATGATGATCAGATCTCAAACATCTCACTGGATTATTACAATTAATGGCTAAATGAATATTTCCTACTGACACACTGCAGCAAAAGATACAACTAAAGCCATTTTTAGCTGCTGGAGATACTAGTGTTATAATAACGTTGGCCTCTGCTGTAAATCGAACGCTGCAGAAGTTCTAGTACTGACCCGTGCCGAAGCCCAGCCGGATGTCGATGTCCTCCAGAGGCGAGTGAGTGTCCTCCACAAACTCTAGCGGAGAGACTTCGCTCCACATGCGGAAGGCCAGTCTGAAGATGTACTTCTGCTCATCGATGGATAGCTGACTGCTGTATCCTTCTCCGATCAGACGCCACTTCAGGAGGCTCTTGGAGAAAGCCATGTGTCCCTTCCATTCGCTCGCGTCTCTCTTTCTCCGGTTGCTCAGAAGCGCTGCCAGGTGGCGCTGTTTCTCCACACGAGGTTCAGTATTATTGGCAGCATCGCTGTGATTGTGTGTCGTGGTGCTGTTGGACTCGGCCGTGTCGTTTAACATTGGTTCAGTAGACTCTAGCTCCTCGTCCTGGTCCGGGACGCCACACCTGGGTTTATTCATGGCTGCTTTAGTGGCATCATCAAACACACCTGTGACAGGTAGACCGGACACCTGCTGGAAGTCCTTCAGGGCTGAGATGAACCGGAGATCAGGACTGCCGGATCTGGACACGGTTCCTCTCTCCTGGATCTCCAGAGAGAGACGGACTCCTCGGATCTGAGCATCATCATCATCATCATCATCATCATCATCGTCTGCGGTCTTTATGAAGCCGTACTTCGAGAGAAACCGCTGGAATGATGCAGACACACACAGAGATTAATATGCTTGTCAATAACTAACCTGGATAAATAATAAATATATCACTACTTACTCTACTACACTTAAATAATGCAATTAAGAACAGAGCACAATGTTATTGATAAGCAAGCATGTAATGATATTCTGGAGAATTGTGTGCTTCTGTGTGTACACACACACACACACACACACACACACACACACACACACACAGAGACACACACAGAGACACACACACACACACACACACACACACACACACACACACACACACACACACACACACACAGATTTTATAGCAAAACAATTTTGGAGCCTTTTCACTGTAAAATAAAATCACGGTAAAAAAAAGGTTGCCAGAATTTTACCGTAATATATTATGGTAGCAATATTTCAGGTTTTAACTTAAATACTGAAATTTCATTAACTGATATAATGTCAATATACCAACCTTCTGAAGTACTGAAATCTGTTTTGTATCTTTGAATAATACACTGATAACCATCAGAAATCAGGTGGAGATGAGAAAGCTTTTAGATATTAACATATATAGAAGGTGCACACAAACACTAAACACCATTACGGTAACACACATGAAACTGAAATAATGTAATAAACATTCATATTAGGTGTTACATACAACCCTAATGTACAAAACTGATAAGAAAAACTAAGAAGAAAAGCAAAAAAACATCAAATTTAAAATGTAACGTAGGGAATTCTGGAAATGTCAATTTACGGTTATTCACTGTAAATCATATATTATTTTTCACTTGCAAGAACGGTAATGTCCAACACAGTTTTTCACCGTATATAGTAGGAGACCTTACCGTTAACCATTTAACAGGTTTTTACTGTAGTATTTTTACGGTCTTTTACTGTTAAATTCACGGTAATTTTTTACATGACGATGTCTGTGCGTATAAGGCAGGGTTCAAAAATAAATGATTGATTGTGGAAGAACTTGACTGGTCGGCTGTGACTTTAAATGCAGACCTTGAGCCATCAGCAAACACTAGTGACTTGTACATATGAGATAGTCATTTTAGACACTTCCAAAACTATTGCAACAGAGATGGAAATACAATTTTTAAATACATGAATTATGTTTCCATCTTTGTTGCCACAGGTTTGGAAGTGTTTTTTCTGTTCTAAAGAAGTGGTGCCAGTACTTTTGTCAATCTAGATGGATGGATAGACAGATAGAGACAGGTACCTGTGCAGTGTGTGTCGGTGATCAGCTCCGCCTGATGGATGGTGTTGATCTCATCTGAATGATCTCTGCTGTGGAAGACTTTCTCCGCGCTGATGATGAAGATGATGGTCCGGAGGATGAAGATCAGCCGGATCACAACCAGCATCGTGCGTCTCTGTCCTGCGCCGAGAATGAGCGCGCTTCAACTCCACGCGCTTTATAGAACGAGCTCACGCGCTCGCCTCCGTGTGAAACAGTAAACAAAGCTGCGCGCGACTCACACCTGCGCGAGAGAAACACCTGAGCGCGCGCCACTCATCACACCTGCGCGGTATTTCAGCCATAAAACACTTCATTATAAACATGAATAAACACATTTGGATATAACTGTATTATTTTAATAATACTAAATTATAAATGTATTCAAAATGCACCATTTTAAAGGGTTTTAAAACTTGAAATATACACTTGATAATAAGTATAAATGTAAATATGTATAAATTCTAAATGTAATTTAAAACATAATTATTTAAATTGCTGCTCATCTACATTGAGTAAATATACACTTCAAACATACATTATTAAAAAAAAAATCTACATGGAACCGAATATTTATTTTATTTACAAATCATTATATATTCATATAATTATTATATTATTCATTTAAATTTTTTTTTTAATTGAAATAAAATTAAAATATATATTTTTTTAATATAACTGAATATAATACATTTAATCTTATATTACCGGCATTCAATTTAAATGGTTAACTGTAAATAAAATAGAATTGTTTAAATTTCTGTTAACATTGAGAATATACAATTGAATATAATTATATTTAAATAAAGTTTAAATAATTATAAATGTAATTAAATACAATGTAATTTAAAGTTATGCCCATCAACATTAAATGAGGAGAATATACACGCTTTCATTTTTTATTTCATCTTCCATTCAAATAATGCAAATAAAAATATAAATTTATTGAAATTTGAAACACCATTTCACATTAATAATATCAGACTGAAAGTTTCTCACATTCAACACGAAACACTGAGTGTAGCTGCTTCAGGTGATGCTTCTGATGCATGACAATATACAGCCGCAAAACACATCCAGATAAGAGAGAGATGAATGCAGTCAATGCTTTAACGGCTCAGTGTTTATATCTGATATCTATCCGAGGTCAGAGGTCAGAGGTCAGGTGTGCAGGGCGCGTGTGATGGCCGAGGCCAGGTGTTTGGCCGTGGGTTTCTCCGCGCAGCAGCTGACCGTCAGTCCGTGCGACTGCAGAGCGTCTGCCGTGGTCGGTCCAATCGACACAAACTGAAGAACACAATGATCATGTATTATATATAATATCTGACCCTGGAGCACAGAACCAGTCATGAGATCATGAGATGTATGCATCATCTGAAAGCTGAATAAATAATATTTCCATTGATGTATGGTTTGTTATGATCAGACAATATTTGTAAATCTGGAATCTGAGGTGCAAAAAATCTAAATATTGAGAAAATCATCTTTAAAGTTGTTCAAATTAATTTCTTAACAATGCATATTAATAATCAAAAAAAATATCTATTTACGGTAGGACATTTACTAAATATCTTCATGGAACATGATCTTAATATCTAATGATTTTTGGCATAAAATAAAAATGTATAATTTTGACTCATACAATGTATTGTTGTCTATTGCTACAAATATACCGTGCTGCTTATGACTGCTTCAGTGCTGCAGGGACAAACATGTCAGCGTGTGTGTTCATGTGTGTGTGTGTGTGTGTGTGTGTGTGTGTGTGTCTGTGTGTGTGTCACTCACGTTTGTTTGTGTGTGTGTGTGTGTGTGTGTGTGTGTGGTCACAAATATTCTCTGATGCTGTGTCGCACCTTTATCTGCTCCAGCTGAGATCCGGAAGTCTCTTCACCAACTAAAACAGAACTTCACTCCAGGACGGACTGAAGAATGCCACACTCGCGACACACACAGACACACACAGACACAGACACAGACACAGACACACACACACACACACACACACACACACACACACACACACACACACACACACACACACACACACACACACACACAGACACACACATACACACACACACACACACACACACACACACACACACACACACACACACACACACACACACACACACACACACACACACACACACACACACACACACACACACAGCTGAGTGACAGTGCTATCATGAACAGACAGGTCTACAGTATGTCTCGGACACACACCTGCTGAGTGAAATAGCTCGTGATGTTCTTCTGCAGATCAGGATGTTCAGATGTCTGATAGACGGTCAGAGTCTCCAGAGGAATATCTGACACAGAAACAACAACTACAACCAAATACTGACTCAGACGCAAGAAGAAACTCATGTCTACGATTAGTGTAGGCCAACAAAACCCATGTCAGGGTCATATTATACTCATAATCATAACAAACAACGAGACATCATACTGCAAACAGAAAGCTTCATTCTGGAGCTGAAATATAATATTTAAATTCAATATAGTTTACATAATGTGTCCCTGCATGTATGTGTTAAGTCATAAAATATGTAATTTTTATACAATATATTTATTAATATATAACAATTATACATTGTTTTGTTATTCAAAATCATTAGTGTGATATATATATATTAAAGTCATTATTCTCATACCTTTTGTTCAATATTTAGTAAACTTATTATTGATTAATGCATTGCCAAACCATACATCAATGGAAATATGATTTATTCAGCTTTCAGATGATGCATACATCTCAATTTCACAAAAATGGACCCTTATGACTGGTTTGTGCTCCAGGTTCACATATAATTGATAATATAATATATAATTTCATCTCTTTGTTCTTTTTATTTTGGGGTGAAATGAAACCCTAAAAAGACAACAATAAAATGCATTAAACATTGCATTAAAACATTAATAATAGTTATTATGACAAATGTTGTATTTTGTAAGGTCATATCTTTAACACATAATACTAATAATAATAAATGTGCTCACGGTTGTTTCTGAGCGCGGTCGGCAGAACTTCTCGTTTGATGGAGCCGCAGGGAAAGAACAGCGGCAGAATCTGGTGGTTTTCTCCTGCGTTGAACACAACACAGCATTAACGAACACTCGTGTTATTAATATTTGGACGTGATCAGAGAGAGTAATATTACTCTGTAGGATGAGCAGAGCGAGAGCGTCTGCGGTCCCAGTATCTTCACCGAGAGGATTCAGACCCAAACCTACAACTAAACATTGCAGAACAGAAATAACAATTAAAGCTTTATTAATATTACACACGCTTCATGTGAGATGCTTTCATAACTGGAAGATGCTGACAGTGGAGCTCGGTTTGTACTTTTGATTTTGCGTTTATGAGTGTGACTGTGAAATGTCCAAGTCATATTTCAGCACAAAATACATATTTATTCATTATGCTTTGCATTATGACAACAAGCATTCTTGCAATAATGCAAAACGAAATAAATTAAAATATATTCTTAGCTATATTTTTATTACTTAGATATATATATATATATATGCACACACACACACATTTATATGTATTATTTTTGCATAATATATATATTTATTTAATTTTTGTAAATATTATTGCAATTTAAAATAACTGTTTTCTATTTTAATATAATTTAATATATAATTTATTTCTGTGATGCAGCGCTGTATTTTCAGCATCATTACTCCAGTCTTCAGTGTCACACGATATTCATAAATCATAATAATATACTGATTTATAATCAATGTTTGAAACACCTTAATATTGTTTTTAAGGAGCTGTGATATAAATAAATAAAATAAATTAATAAAAAGTTAAAAAGAACACATTTTGTGTTATAATATACAATGCTATGCAATAGTTTGTGATCATTATTTTTTTAATAAATTAATATTTTTATTCAGGAGGGATGTGTTAAATTAATAAAAAGTCATAGTTAAGACTTTTATTGTTAGAAAATATTTATATTTTGAACAAAAGCTGCTCTTTTTAACTTTATATTCATCAGACAATCAAAACAAAAATCAGATGTTCAATAAAAACAATATGAAGAGCTTCAACATTTATAATAAATCATGATTTCTAAAGATCATGTGACACTGAAGACTGGAGTAATTCAGCGCTGCGTCACAGAAATCAATTACAGTTTAAAGTATATTAAAATAGAAAACCGATATTAGAAATTGCAAAAAAGATTTCATAATATTACAGTTTTGTCTGTATTATTGATCAAGCCTTGATGAGCAGAAGAGGCGTATGTATGTATGTATATATATATATATATCTATAATTGATTGATGCTCTGAACACATGCAGTAGATTCAGCTGACGATGAGGACGAGAGGAAGGTCGTGTGTGTTCAGGTGTGTGTACATTTACTCAGGTGACACAAACAAACACACACTTCCTCCATCAAACACTCGTCAGGGACGTGTGAGAAACACACACTGCTCTCCTGATAGATGCTGATCAATAATAACTGTTTGAGTGTGATTTCATGCCTAAAGATGCTGTCGCTTTCCCGACCACGTAAACCGACTTTTCATTCCACTTGTCTTTCACGGCGTCCCATTCTGGAGAATAAAACAACACAAATCAACTGTAGAGCTACAAATACTACTGTCTCAACACAATCAGGCCTTTTCTTAGTCATTCATCCAATCAATGCTGAGATCACGTATTAAACTCCATAACATAACTTTTACATGCATTTAACACGTTTATCATTGCATTCGGATTCATGCATTCTCTGGAAATCAAACCTTGCAGCATGTAACACTGCTTTCACGTTTCAGAATTAATATCACTGAATTATTATAACACACTACACTACTTTCTGCATCTGAAAGATGATTTTCATATTATCCTTCCACACACTAATTCATTTTGATCATTTATATTGTAGTTCAAGGTTATTATAGCTGAAACTATCATTAAAACCATTAAAAAAAACATTTTTGGTTATTTGAAATAATGTAAATAAAATATAGAATTTTCATTTTTATTTTATTAATTTGTATAAATAGTTTTTTATTTCAGCTAGTTGCCATGCCAACATTTCTCATTTTAATTTGGCTTAATTTGAAATACAATTTTTTTTATAAAAATTATACAGACATATATATATATATAAAAAAAAATACAGAACTAAACTACTAAAATATTCACTAAAATTAAAATAGAAAATAAAACTGATTTAAAATATTAATATAAACAAGAGCTCTCAAACAATTAATACAATTAACACATCAGAAAATATGTATATGTATTATAATGTAATATAACATTTATAAACATGTATTATATGCATGTAACACAAGAACATATATATATATTTACACAGAACATATGAATATTATAACAATAATTAAATTAAATCATATATGGAAGAGTTGCTCTTGTGTTAAAATGTAATTTTATGACAATATAGTATAATATATACAATAATCATAAAATAATATTATGAATACTTGTAAAAATTAAATTATTTATTATTATTAATTTGATCAAGTTTTGAAATTCTGTTGCATGCATTTGTCCTTTTATTGAATGTCTTGATTTTCAGAGATGTGTATATGGAGTAAGTTTTGGTTGTTTTAATGCTGTAAGTGATCGTCTCCGTCTGTAAGAGGCGTTGGATAAAAGCCTAACTGTGAATGTTTGGTGCATCTGATGATCCAGACTCACCGCGCCGGTGTTTCTGAGACTCTAAACAGGTCTTGACGGCCTCCACGGCTCTGGGGCTGGTGAAGATCAGACCTCCAAACCTCTCGGGCTCGAAGAGCTGTGTTTCAGAGCACAGAAAGACTTCATGTGTGATAAAGCACAACTACATGATTCCACTTCAGGGGCCGGTTCTTCAAATCTCATGTTCTGATGTGCAGGAACCAGGCTTACTTTGGGGCCGGTCCGGATCGGATCACGCTGATCCTGATACACACTTTTACAGATTTACAAATCTGGAGGACTAGTGCTCTACGGAGCCCCTAAAGGGACATTATGATGATGATGATGATGGGGGGGCACTGTGCATTTACACAAATAACTACTTCTGATGATTGTGCCAATGTAGTTTAGAATCAGTGATTTAAATAAAAAAATTGTATTAAATATGAAAAAAAAAATTTTTATTAAATATAATATTTTTGTCTGATATTGATAGCTGTTTGGGGATACATTACATATTACAAATAGTGCTGCGAAACAATTAATCGCATCTAAAATATACGTTTTTGTTGATGTGTCTATGCACATATAAATACACACACATACAGTATATATTTTGAAAATATTTATATGTAAATACATTTATATATATATATAAAATATTTGATATATAAACATAACATATTTTTCTTAAATGTGTTTGTATTTATATATTCATAATACATATACAGAGTACACACACATATATTATGTAAACAAAACTTTTATTTTGGATGCGATTAATTGTTTGACAGCACTAATATATATATAATATAAATATGTAAATATTTTAAATACATACTGTATGTGTGTGTTTATATATATATATACATAATAAATATGCACAGTACACAGATATATTATGTAAATAAAAACCTATTTTGAATGTGATTAATCGCGTCACAAATGTGGTATTTTTTGGACCGGTTGTAAAGTTTATTACATATTTGTTCCAGAAATCGGATCAGAAATAATCCTGTTTTTGTGTTTTAATCAAAAGGTTTCGAGCAGCACAAGCTGAGGATTGAATCCAGATTGTGTTTTGTGGTCTAATCTGAATTCAGACTGGATGACTTTTGAAGAACTGGCTCCAGAAGAGGTGTCCAAACTCACCCGCTCAGAAAGCTGATCCAGAGACACACATGTGAAGGACAGAACCGGTACCAGAGAAGCTGTGTGTCCACAGGAGGACAGTTCCTGAAATAAAGCCCCAACAACATGAATTTCAACAAATATGAATATTATAACACACCTTAGAACACCGGGACATTATGAATATTATAACACACCTCAGAACACTGGGACATTATGAATATTATAACACACCTCAGAACAACGGGACATTATGAATATTATAACACACCTCAGAACACTGGGACATTATGAATATTATAACACACCTCAGAACACTGGGACATTATGAATATTATAACACACCTTAGAACACTGGGACATTATGAATATTATAACACACCTCAGAACACTGGGACATTATGAATATTATAACACACCTTAGAACACTGGGACATTATGAATATTATAACACACCTCAGAACACTGGGACATTATGAATATTATAACACACCTCAGAACACTGGGACATTATGAATATTATAACACACCTTAGAACACTGGGACATTATGAATATTATAACACACCTCAGAACACTGGGACATTATGAATATTATAACACACCTCAGAACACTGGGACATTATGAATATTATAACACACCTTAGAACACTGGGACATTATGAATTATTATAACACACCTCAGAACACTGGGACATTATGAATATTATAACACACCTTAGAACACTGGGACATTATGAATATTATAACACACCTCAGAGCACTGGGACATTATGAATACTGTAACACACCTCAGAACACTGGGTCATTATGAATACTGTAACACACCTCAGAACACTGGGACATTATGAATATTATAACACACCTCAGAGCACTGGGACATTATGAATACTGTAACACACCTCAGAACACTGGGTCATTATGAATACTGTAACACACCTCAGAACACTGGGTCATTATGAATATTATAACACACCTCAGAACACTGGGTCATTATGAATACTGTAACACACCTCAGAACACTGGGTCATTATGAATATTATAACACACCTCAGAACACTGGGACATTATGAATATTATAACACACCTCAGAACACTGGGTCATTATGAATACTATAACACACCTCAGAACACTGGGTCATTATGAATACTGTAACACACCTCAGAACACTGGGTCATTATGAATATTATAACACACCTCAGAACACTGGGTCATTATGAATACTATAACACACCTCAGAACACTGGGACATTATGAATATTATAACACACCTCAGAACACTGGGACATTATGAATACTGTAACACACCTCAGAACACTGGCACATTATGAATATTATAACACACCTCAGAACACTGGGACATTATGAATACTATAACAGACCTCAGAGCACTGGGACATTATGAATACTGTAACACACCTCAGAACACTGGGACATTATGAATATTATAACACACCTCAGAACACTGGGACATTATGAATATTATAACACACCTCAGAACACTGGGACATTATGAATACTGTAACACACCTCAGAACACTGGGACATTATGAATACTATAACACACCTCAGAACACTGGGACATTATGAATATTATAACACACCTCAGAACACTGGGACATTATGAATACTGTAACACACCTCAGAACACTGGGACATTATGAATACTGTAACACACCTCAGAACACTGGGACATTATGAATACTGTAACACACCTCAGAACACTGGGACATTATGAATACTGTAACACACCTCAGAACACTGGGACATTATGAATACTGTAACACACCTCAGAACACTGAGACATTATGAATATTATAACACACCTCAGAACACTGAGACATTATGAATATTATAACATACCTCAGAACACTGGGACATTATGTATACTGTAACACACCTCAGAACACTGGGTCATTATGAATATTATAACACACCTCAGAACACTGGGACATTATGAATACAGTAACACACATCAGAACACTGGGACATTATGAATACTGTAACACACCTCAGAACACTGGGACATTATGAATATTATAACACACCTCAGAACACTGGGACATTATGAATATTATAACACACCTCAGAACACTGGGACATTATGAATATTATAACACACCTCAGAACACTGGGACATTATGAATACTGTAACACACCTCAGAACACTGGGACATTATGAATACTGTAACACACCTTAGAACACTGGGACATTATGAATATTATAACACACCTCAGAACACTGGGACATTATGAATATTATAACACACCTCAGAACACTGGGACATTATGAATATTATAACTAGTGGTGGGCGTTATCGGCGTTAACGTGCTGCGTTAGAGACTCTCGGCGATAAAAAAATATCGCCGTTAATCTATTCTCAGAAAGTTGGGTTGGGAGCTGGGTCTATACTACGCAAGCTGATGACTTTCACCCTGATATTTTAGCGGATGTATACCTGGCGAATTACTGTAGGCGAGCGAGTCTTGAACTAGAGGCTCATGATCCGTGATGGACAGATTGTTAGCGGCTGGTCTATGTGGTAATACAATCGGGACATCCAAACACTCACCTATCATTCATCAACCTCAAATATGGCTTTTCATCTGAAAGATGTATGTAGTATCAACTTTACATGGCCGCTCAATATGATGTTAACCTAGAAATGCGCTATTGAAGTGTTTGTGTGGAAGTGCGTTCTGCAGGACAGGCTCCGGGACTCACTTGCTCTTAAAATCTCCGTCATTTTTACAGATAAAACAGCCTAATACATCTTCGAATCTGTAAAGACTCGTTTATTATGTGCACTCAGAATAACAACGCAATTGCGCTTTTAAGCAAACAGGATCGCTTTAGGTCTCATGTGAACTTGAGTATTCACTCCATGCTCTGTGTGTATGCCTAACGTTACTGTGAAATTACCACATCAGGCGTGGCGTGCTAACATGGATGCAGCTATGAAAACGCCGGGTTTGCTTCAGGGAAAATTTATTTTAAGAAGCTTCCCAATGGAAACTGTAAACAGTTCATCACGACCTCTTATGTAGGCCTACAGTTCAAAATTCATGTTTAACTGAATAAACAGTTAGTAAACACAAGTACATCTTATTGAACATAGTTTATTTTCATCACCAATTATCATAGTAGAACAGCTTTCTCAAGCAGTTTGTGATGCATTTTGGAAACAGGAGATCGCCCTGGTCTGTCGCCACCTGGCTTGAGAAACCCGTTCTCAAAGACTTACTTTTAGCCATTATTTGGGTAGCACACATATTCTGAATGCCTTGGCAGAATTCAAATGAGCCATTTTAATCTAGATTAATCTAGATTAATTTCAAAATTAATCTAGATTAATCTAGATTAAAAAATCTATCTAATTATAACACACCTCAGAACACTGGGACATTATGAATACTGTAACACACCTCAGAACACTGGGACATTATGAATATTATAACACACCTTAGAACACTGGGAAATTATGAATCCTGTAACACACCTCAGAACACTGGGACATCATGAATATTATAACTAGGGGTGGGCATAGATTAATTTTTAATCTAGATTAATCTAGATTAATTTGAAATTAATCTAGATTAATCTAGATTAAAATGGCTCATTTGAATTCTGCCGAAGGCATTCAGAATATGTGTGCTACCCAAATAATGGCTAAAAGTAAGTCTTTTTGACGGGTTTCTCAAGCCAGGTGAGCGCATTAGACCAGGGCGCATCTCCTGTTTCAAAATGCATCACAAACTGCTTGAGAAAGCTGTTCTACTATGATAATTGGTGATGAAAACTATGTTCAATAAGATGTACTTGTGTTTACTAACTGTTTATTCAGTTAAACATGAATTTTGAACTGTAGGCCTACATAAGAGGTCGGATGAACTGTTTACAGTTTCCATTGGGAAGCTTAAAATAAATTTTCCTGAAGCAAACCGGCTTCATAGCTGCATCCATGTTAGCACGTCACGCCTGATGTGGTAATTTCACAGTAACGTTGAGCATCACAGGTTGAGCAGAGGGTGACACGGGGGTGAATACTCAAGTTCACATGAGACCTAAAGCGCATCCTGTTTGCTTAAAAGCGCAGCGTTCGTTGTTATTCTGAGTGCACACAAATAAACGTGAGTCTTTACAGATTCGAAGATGTATTAGGCTACTGTATCTGTGTGACCAAAAATGACGGAGATTTTAAGAGCAAGTGAGCGCGCGACCTGTCCTGCAGCGGCATTTCCACACAAACACTTCAATAGCGACTCTGGGTTAACATCATATTGAGCGACCATGTAAAGTTGCTACTACATACATCTTTCTGAGGAAAAGCCTATTTGAGGTTGATGAATGATAGGTGAGTGTTTGGATGTCCTGCCCGATTGTATTACCACATAGACCAGCAACAATCTGTCCATCACGGACTGCGAGCCTGGGTTCGACTGCTCGCCCCTCAGTGCAATTCGACAGGTATACATCCGCTATCATCAGGAAAGTCATCCGCTGGTATAGACCCAGCTCAACCCAACTTTGAGAATAGATTAACGGCGATATTTTTTTATCGCCGATAAAGAGTCTCTTAACGCAGCACGTTGCTTGCGCCGATAACGCCCACCACTAATTATAACACACCTCAGAACACTGGGTCATTATGAATATTATAACACACCTTAGAACACTGGGACATTATGAATATTATAACACTCCTCAGAACACTGGGAAATTATGAATACTGTAACACACCTCAGAACACTGGGGCATTATTTTTCATTTTCATTTTACTGCCATCTGGCAGGCGCTACAGGAGCATGTTGGCTAAAACTGAAAGACTGCGGAGGAGTTTCTTCCCTCAGGCCATCAGGCTCCTAAACTCAGTCTCATAACAGCATAACATCCACAGGACTCAATTTAATAAACTGTAATCACAACCATTATTCCCCATCATCCACACTGCTGCTATGTGTACATTCGGTACAACCTATTTGCACATTCTCTTGCACTGCACACTTTATCTCATTGCACATCTTACCCCTTATTTTATTTCATTATTTGTTTCTTATTTAATTCTCACAATATTTGTATATATATATACTCTCTCGTGTTTTTGTTTCATAGTTTTTATTGCTTTTATGTTATTTTTTATTTTATTATCATGTTTTATTTTTCTTTCTTGCACTTTCCATTGAGCGGACCTGTCGACTAACATTTCACTACCTATTATACCCTGTATGATTGTGTATGTGACAAATAATAAAGAACCTTGAACCTTGAACCTTGCATTATGAATATTATAAGACACCTCAGAACACTGGGACATTATGAATACTGTAACACACCTCAGAACACTGGGACATTATGAATACTGTAACACACCTCAGAACACTGGGACATTATGAATACTGTAACACACCTCAGAACACTGGGACATTATGAATACTGTAACACACCTCAGAGCACTGGGACATTATGAATACTGTAACACACCTCAGAACACTGGGACATTATGAATACTGTAACACAGCATGAGGTATTACCTGGATATAGGGGTCTGCTTCATCCTCTCTCTCTCTCGTGGCTCTTTCAGAAGAAGCACTTTCATGTCTGCATGCATCTAAAAGCACTGAGACACAATGACTGCAATGTTAATGTGCTGAGCTTATATCAGCATTTCTTAAGACAACGCCCATGAGCACACACATGTGTCACACACTGATAACAGGAACAACAGACCACTGCAAACACAGCATCTGAGGAGCTCGTGTCTCCATGCACGGACTGTATTGCATTATGATCTATAACAGCAGTCACGCGACATACAGCTGCACGCGCTTTAAAGCGGCTGCTGTCGAAGTCATTCGCGCGCAGCTCATACGAGTAATAACGCATGAGGATTTAGTTTAATAATAGTTGGGGAAATACATCATGACGTACTTGCAGTGAGTGAGTTTGTGCAGATTCCCGCATGACTGTGATGTAATACATCATGTAAACTATATTTACAGTGAAGCAGGACGCATTAAAAACGGGTTTTCAAAATAAAAGTCCGTATTGTTTATTACCGAGTGGAAGCAAAGATCTCACAATTCAGACTTTTCTCAGCAATTACAGGAAAAAGACAAGATATAAAGTCAGAGTTGTGAGATATAAACTCCAAATTATACAATTATTAATTTAAAGTTAATTATACTCTTCTCACGCTATGCATTTATTTATTAATTCATTTTTTTGTGCATGCTTTTTATCCTTTAATCAATTTTGTAAACGGAATCAACCTGTATTTCTATTTTAAATGTACAATACTACTAATACATTATATACATGATTATATATGACACAATACACTAACAAAGTAATTCATTACTAGTTACTAATTACATCTCCAACAGTGTAATTAGATTAATGCACAAATTACTCTCTCCAATAACTAATTTCTTTCTAAATCCTATATCAACCTCGACGAGTTAATAATACGAGGATAGACATGAATTCTCACTATTAACCATGCCTCAATATACTCCTAATTAATACTAAGTTATTAATAATAAGTTACCAATATTTGTATTAACTCTCCAAAGTGAGAAGGATGCATAAAAAGCATGCATTTTAAGGTTAGACTTCAAATTTTGATGTTAAATGCACTATAAATGTTCTTCAGTCTAAGTTAATCACATAAGAAGTAACTGTAATTAAACTACAGAGCAATCCCGTACTTTACTGTTTCAAGAAACAGGTCATTAAATTACAGTAAGTAATAATATAGTAACTAGTGCCACCCAACACTGGTCCTAATAACCTAAGATGCATCTGTCATCTTCAGTGTTGTGTTTATTATCTTTATTAGCATGACAAGCAGGTGTTTATATACAGTATCCACAGCTGATAATAATGCATTACATAAGCAGATTCCAGTACATTTAGTCAAGTGTAATTAGATTTTATAATGCTCATAATCAGATGACAGCTACTTTTGATGGATTACATGATTACGTATTACTCACACAATGGCTGTAAATCCTTCAAAATGAACTGATTCTCCCTAATTATGATTTCTCTAAAAATCTCACCAAGTGTCATATCATTTAGCTTCGAGTATATTGTCTCGTAAATACATTTGCAAACCATACGTCTGAGTTTGAGAGAATAAAGCACCTCTCATGCATTAAACAAGCTATTAAACACGGTTGAGTTATGATTTAATGCATGCAATGATGTTGATGTCAAAATTGAATATGTATGTTTTTCTCTTTGCTTTTTTAATGTAAATATTAAACGAGTTAGATCAAATAAATCAAACAAGTAGTCAGAATACATTAACTTAAATGAGTAGCCGAGATTATGTTTCTAACAATATTTTGATTATTTACGATTATTTTGCTCATCAAGACTGCATTTATTCGATCAAAAATACAGAAAAATCTGAAATATTGTGAAATATTTTTGTAGTTTATAATATTGGTTTTCTGAGTGAATATGTGTTAAAGTGTAATTTATTTATGTGATTAAATCTGTATTTTCAGCATCACAACTCCAGTCTTCAGTGTCATCTTCAGAAATCATAATAATTTTAAAGTATATTAAAAAAGAACACTGTTATTGCGATAATATTTCACAAAATTACGTTTTTTTCCCCTGTATTTTTAAACAAATAGAGCCTTGATGACTTCTTTAAATAACATTAATAATCTTACAGATCCCAAAATTTTGAGTAGCACTATGTATATATGTGTGTGTGTGTGAAATGTGTGCACATTTCTGCTCACAAATATAATATTTGGGTACTCGTCTTATGAAAAACGCTTCCGTCTACGCGCTTTGATTCTGATTGGCTGAGACCGCAGCCCTGACTCCTCCCCCTCCCGCATATAATTAGGAAGTTGAGCACGAGCGCTTCCTCTCGGAAACATCCGCATCTCTTCACGCTCACCTGCGGAAGATCTGAACGCTTATGAATTATGAAGATGAACGAGTCGCTTCACGCGTTTGACTTCGAGCGTCAGTTTAACGATCGCGCCGCGCTGGAATGGTTCGAGCAGAACTGGTGAGTCGAATTATCAGAATCGAATTACTGATTCAATTCTATAACAGCTGATGAGCGTCTGTTATCATGCACGATACAGTAGCATAGACTGGGCTGCTATATAAACAGAAGTCTGATATGCAATAATACTTATTATGTAATAAAACAGTAACAGAGAGCCCTTCAAATGTACCCACATGAAACAATACTAGCCTATAGTGCAGTGTATTATACTGTATATATTACAGTATTGTTAATGCATACTGTAGTATTAACTATAGTGATACACTGTAATATACCCTATAGTTGTAGAAAACACCGTACAGTATTATATTATATTATCACAGCATCTATAGAATTACCACAACACATGAATTCAAGTACTGTACCATATTTACTGTAGTATGTTTTCATGTGATTATATGTCACAATGGTTTAATCTTTCATAAAGTCTGCACGGAGTGCTTACATTAAAATAAGCAATAAAGTCCGAGAGAATGACCTTTGACCTTAAATATCACATGCATATTATTAAACAAGAGCTGCTGATTGTGTAATTGTGAACTATATGAAGTGTTACTGCAGATGTATGACTGCTGTGATTGATTGATAAGACCGGTTCACGTGGAGGACTCCAGAGATTCGATCACCTTTGACCTTTCAGCTGGTTGTGACATCGAAACCTTTTATTTGCAGGTTCAGGTCAGGAGAGAGGCGTTATATATAAACCAATGCTCTTGAATATATATATACTTGATTTATTATATAAGTATATAATGTGCAATGTAGATGAACCTTGCCTTGCTGTCACTTTATTCTGTAACACACACACACACACACACACACACACACATCAGGTGTTAAAGTGTGTTGTGATGTGTTTCAGGGGAACAGCGTTTGTTCTGTCGGGGGTGTATGCGGTGGGTGTATTTCTCGGACGCATCTTTATGAAGGACCGGCAGAAGCTGGACCTGCGGAAGCCTCTTATTCTCTGGTCCTTATGTCTGGCCATATTCAGGTGAGACGTCTGATTAAACACATACTAGAATTAGGATGCAAAAACTAGATACAAAAGTCACAATTACTGTTTTTAATTTTATGCTCCATGGCAGAAATTGTAAGATTTAAATTCATAAATGTAAGAAAAAAACATTATAATCATGAGATCTTCATTTTTTGTCCAAATGTTGGGTTTATTTGTGTCCCTGGAGCACAGACGCAGTCATAACAGCACGGATATATTTGTAGAAATAACCAACAATACATTGTATGAGTCAAAATTATACATTTTTCTGTTATGACAAAAATCATTAGATATTAAGATCATGTTCCATGAAGATATTTCCTACCGTAAAAATATCAAAACTTACTTTTGATTGTTAATATGCATTGCTAAGAATTAATTTGAACAACTTTAAAGATGATTTTCTCATTGTTTAGATTTTTTTGCACCCTCAGATTCCAGATTTACTAATATTGTCCAAACCATACATCAATGGAAATATTATGTATTCAGCTTTCAGATGATGCATAAATCTCAATTTAAAAAAATGGACCCTTATGACTGGTTTTGTGCTCCAGTCACATATTACAGTTCTGAGAGAAAAGTCAGAATTATGTGGTGATTATTAAATTCAAAATTCTTAGAACACAATGTTAAAATTACAAGAAACTTTCTGACTTTCTTTTTATAATTGTGACAAAAAAATTGCATTCACCTTTTTAATGTTTTTAATGCTCTTCCATAAGACCTGAACTAGCCCTAGACTTGTGGGGGTGAGTTTTCCACAAACGAAAACAAACACTCAGACTCCTGATAGAAAATGAGCACCAGAACATGTGCAGACCTAGTTGTGTGTCTGAGTTTCTGCAGCTCTCTTGGGTCAGATGTGATCTCAGTTTGACGGTATCTCTCCTTTAAGATGTGTTTGATCAGTGTAGTAGCTGCTGTCTCCTCATTGCTGGTATGTGTCTGTGTGCGCGACTGCATGTGCGCGTCTGTGTCTGTGTCTGTGTCAGTGTCTGTGTGTGTGTGTCTGTCTGTGTGTGTGTGTCTGTGTCTGTCGTCTGTGTCTGTGTCTGTGTCTGTGTGTGTCTGTGTGTGTGTGTGTCAGTGTCTGTGTGTGTGTGTGTGTCAGTGTCTGTGTGTGTCTGTGTCTGTGTCTGCCTGTGTGTGTGTCTGTGTGTGTCTGTGTGTCTGTGTCTGTGTGTGTGTGTCTGTGTGCACGTCTGTGTCTGTGTGTGCCAGTGTCTGTGTGTTGTGTGTGTGTCTGTGTGTGCGCTGTGTCTGTGTGTGTGTGTGTGTGTGTGTGTGTGTGTCTGTGTCTGTGTGCTGTCAGTGTCTGTGCCGTCTGTGTGTCAGTGTCTGTGTGTGTGTGTCTGTGTGTGTGTGTGGTGTCAGTGTCTGTGTGTGTCTGTGTCAGTGTGTGTCTGTGTGTCTGTGTGTCAGTGTCTGTGTGCGTCTGTGTCTGTGTGTGTGTGTGTATCTGTGTCTGTGTGTGTGTGTGTGTCTGTGTGTCTGTGTGTGTGTCTGTGTCTGTCTGTGTGTGCATCTGTGTGTCTGTGTGTGTGTGTGCGTCTGTGTCTGTGTCAGTGTCTGTGGTGTGTGTGTGTGTGTGTGTGTGTGTGTGTGTGTGTGTGTGTGTCTGTGTGTGTCTGTGTGTGTGTGTGTGTGTCTGTGTGTGTGTGTGTGTGTGTGTGTGTGTGTGTGTGTCTATGTCAGTGTCTGTGTGTGTGTCGTCTGTGTGTGTCTGTCAGTGTCTCTGTGTCTGTATGTGTCTGTGTCTGTGTGCGCTTCTGTGTGTGTGTGTCTGTGTCTGTGTGTGTCAGTGTCTGTGTGTCTGTGTCTGTGTGCGTCTGTGGTTTATGTGGTTTATGAGGACACAAATTTGTATAATAACATGGGTATGACATAGGTATTACAAGGAGAAGGTGATTTATGAGGACATTTTCAGTGTCCCCATAATTTAAAACGCTTATAAATCATACAGAGTGAGTTTTTTTGAGGGAAAGTAGAAATGCACCGTCTCCTGTGAGGGCTAAGTTTAGGTGTAGGGTAGGTGTAGGGCAATAGCACATACAGCTTGTACAGTATAAAAACCATTACGCCTATGAAGAGTCCCCGTTAACCATAAAAAAACCAACGTGTGTGTGTGTGTGTGTGCGTGCGTGTGTGTTTCAGTATAATGGGAGCGACGCGGACGGGCTGGTACCTGTTCAATATGGTGCGGTCACATGGGCTCCGGGTGTCTGTGTGTGATAATGAGTTCTACAGCGCCCCCATCAGCAAGTTCTGGGCGTTTGCCTTCACTCTGAGTAAAGCACCTGAGCTCGGTAAGACTTTCACACTAACTAATCCATTATTTCTTTGTTCGTCAGTGAAAAAAATCGGAACTGGAGTATGAATGACCCTGAAACTATATTCACTCAGAAACCGCTAGTAAATTTCACAAATGTGTTCCTGCAGCACAGAAGCAGTCATAAGCAGCACAGGTGTATTTGTAGCAATAACCAACAATACATTGTATGAGTCAAAATTATACATTTTTCTGTTATGCCAAATATTACGATCATGCTCCATGAAGATATTACCTACCGTAAATATGTCAAAACTTAATTATTGATTATTAATATGCATTGCTAAGAACATATTTAAAGATGATTTTCTCAATATTTAGATTTTTTTGCACCCTCAGATTTTCAAATATCCCCCGATCATAACAAACCATACGTAAGCCAGGGGTTAATCTAAGATATGTGGACAAGAATCAAGAACTAGAAAATCAGGAAACACAAGCAGAAACAAAGACAGGGAACTGGCTCCGCAAGGCAGCTATCACTCGGAGAGAGACAAACACATAACAATACAGGAGACTAAACACAAACCAAACACGGAAACGCTTGGTAAGCCGGCTAACGCTAGCAGAGTAATGAGTAACACTGACTGCTAGACCAACCGTTTTTTTTTTTTATCAGTGACCAGGTGTAAACACCCCATAGTGTGTGTAATAGCTCTCAGGTGCAAAGGATGATGGGAACTGTAGTCCGGAGTGACATGTAGCAGTCTGTGTGGTGTGAGAGTCAATATGATGAAGAGCGACCGCTGATGAAGACCACGAACCGGATTCGTGACCGCATACATCAATGAAAATATGATTTATTCAGCTTTCAGATTATGCATAAATCTCAATTTCACAAAATTATGACACTTATGACTGATTTTTGTGCTCCAGGGTCACAAATAGTTACAAAAAAATGGCAAGTGACGAGTGAAATTTTGATGTTGAAAAACTGAAATACTTTATGAATCTTTGAAAAATGATTTTTCATATTGCAAAGTCATACATATTATGTAAAAGTGTTTGGAAAGTCAGGCATATTTTATATTTTTAATACCTGTAAAGTACAGAAAGTCATTCAGATCTTTAGTTTATTTAAACTTTAAACTCTAACCAGCAACATTTAACACCTAAAATTAATGTTCAATAATTATGACTTCCCAAGAACAAACAAAAAATGCATTTACAGTTCGTTATAAATGGCTTAGAAGCAGATCTGATGATTCTTGTGTTATTATACACTTATAAATGTGTTATTTGAGATGTAAAATATTATTTTGACCTGTAGTGTAAGAATACTCGTCTGACCAGATTGATTTATGGTTATGTGTTATGATTGCTAGTTTGCTCATATAAACATCTTCATCAATATTTCACCCCAGAATACATTTCATATTCAGCATCAGCAAAATTAAGCCATTCATTTATTCATTTGCATTGTGAAATTTATTATATTGTATAATTTGCAAAGCATTTACACGACTGAATAAAAAAAGTTGTGTATAAACAATTGTGACTGAAAATTCACAAGTAATTGTATTAATATTTAATAAAACATATTGAACTAAACATGACATTTTGATGCCAAAACACTGAAAAGCATTTTCTTGTAATTAATCATCTTCTTATATAATCTTAGTTAAGCCTTTAACTTGTTAATTACAATTTTAAAAAGTGTATTTGTTACACTATAATACAAGGTAATAATTGTTATGAAATAAAAAATCTTAATGTTCTTAAAATAGGCTTAATTTTATTAATGCAAAAATAAATGTAA
>CM050430.1:28372567-28397567 GCA_027564155.1 Gymnocypris eckloni scoliostomus | reverse complement strand
TCTCTCTCGCTCTCTCTCTCTCTCTCTCTGTGTGCATGTCTCTCTCTCTCTCTCTCTCTCTCTCACAGATATGCAATGGCTCTTTACAATCAGCACATTTGTCCTGTGAATAACTGGTGAATATTGAATCTTCTCTTGGTGGAAAACAGAGAATGCTGTGATTGATTTAATCAGATATCAATAGAATCTCCTCAACAATGCATGAATAAGATTTCACTGAAGTGTTTGATTAGATCACATTGATTTCAGGGTTAAAGGGGCTGTTTGACTGTCAGGTCTCTGTGTTTGTTCACATTGATCAGTCTGTTAAATGCCGAACTATACAGTTTACTATCTCAAGAGTTTAGTTATCTCACATTCGTTAATGAGAAGGAAAGATTTTGCAATGTTAAAAATCTTTGTTTAAACTTATTTTATGCATGCAGTCAGCAAATATTGTCACAGTATGTGTGTGTTTGTAGGGTATATAACTCGAGCTGTGAGACGTCTTTGGATCTTCAGAGCGGATCTGATCTGTGCTGCACGCTGGACAACATCCCACTCATCAGGTATCAAAAACATAACAGTTTATTAGAAGATAAGCTAAAGGGATAAATTGTCAGACATGTTTTTGATCCTCCTGATGTGTGTGCAGTAAATGCGGCGACGTTCCTCCAGAGAGCTGCTGGTTCAGTCTGCTGTGCAGCACTGCTTCATTCGTGAGTGAGTGATTCACTGATTCAATGATTCACTGATTCAATGATTCGCTGATTCTCTGATTCAATGATTCTCTTATTATCTGATTCAATGATTCGCTGATTCAATTATTCGCTGATTCTCTGATTCAATGATTCTCTGATTCACTGATTCTCTGATTCAATGATTCGCTGATTCAATGATTCGCTGATTCTCTGATTCAATGATTCTCTTATTATCTGATTATCTGATTCAATGATTCACTGATTCAATGATTCTCTGATTCTCTGATTCAATGATTCTCTGATTATCTGATTATCTGATTCAATGATTCGCTGATTCAATTATTCGCTGATTCAATGATTCTCTGATTCGCTGATTCGCTGATTCAATGATTCACAGATTCACAGATTCACTGATTCTCTGATTCGCTGATTCAATGATTCGCTGATTCAATGATTCTCTGATTCAATGATTCGCTGATTCTCTGATTCGCTGATTCTCTGATTCTCTGATTCAATGATTCTCTGATTCTCTGATTCTCTGATTCTCTGATTCAATGATTCGCTGATTCGCTGATTCACTGATTCGCCGATTCTCTGATTCAATGATTCGCTGATTCACTTCTGAAATATAGAAACACTCATCTGACTCTAACAACTCTTTCAGCATATTTAATCTGTTTTTGATGTGATTGTTCTGTTTGTGTTACAGTGAGTGTGATTGGTCTGTTTGTGTTACAGTGACTGTGATTGTTCTGTTTGTGTTACAGTGATTGTGATTGGTCTGTTTGTGTTACAGTGACTGTGATTGTTCTGTTTGTGTTACAGTGATTGTGATTGTTCTGTTTGTGTTACAGTGACTGTGATTGTTCTGTTTGTGTTACAGTGACTGTGATTGGTCTGTTTGTGTTACAGTGACTGTGATTGGTCTGTTTGTGTTACAGTGATTGTGATTGGTCTGTTTGTGTTACAGTGACTGTGATTGGTCTGTCTGTGTTACAGTGACTGTGATTGGTCTGTTTGTGTTACAGTGATTGTGATCGTTCTGTCTGTGTTACAGTGACTGTGATCGGTCTGTTTGTGTTACAGTGACTGTGATCGGTCTGTTTGTGTTACAGTGATTGTGATCTCTGTTTGTGTTACAGTGACTGTGATTGGTCTGTTTGTGTTACAGTGACTGTGATTGTTCTGTTTGTGTTACAGTGACTGTGATTGTTCTGTTTGTGTTACAGTGACTGTGATTGGTCTGTTTGTGTTACAGTGACTGTGATTGGTCTGTTTGTGTTACAGTGACTGTGATTGGTCTGTCTGTGTTACAGTGACTGTGATTGGTCTGTTTGTGTTACAGTGACTGTGATTGTTCTGTTTGTGTTACAGTGACTGTGATTGTTCTGTTTGTGTTACAGTGACTGTGATTGGTCTGTTTGTGTTACAGTGATTGTGATTGGTCTGTTTGTGTTACAGTGACTGTGATTGGTCTGTTTGTGTTACAGTGACTGTGATTGGTCTGTTTGTGTTACAGTGACTGTGATTGGTCTGTTTGTGTTACAGTGACTGTGATTGGTCTGTTTGTGTTACAGTGACTGTGATTGGTCTGTTTGTGTTACAGTGATTGTGATTGTTCTGTTTGTGTTACAGTGACTGTGATTGGTCTGTTTGTGTTACAGTGACTGTGATTGGTCTGTTTGTGTTACAGTGACTGTGATTGTTCTGTTTGTGTTACAGTGACTGTGATTGTTCTGTTTGTGTTACAGTGACTGTGATTGGTCTGTTTGTGTTACAGTGACTGTGATTGGTCTGTTTGTGTTACAGTGACTGTGATTGGTCCGACTGTGATTGGTCCGTTTGTGTTACAGTGACTGTGATTGGTCCGTTTGTGTTACAGTGACTGTGATTGGTCCGTTTGTGTTACAGTGACTGTGATTGGTCCGTTTGTGTTACAGTGACTGTGATTGGTCCGTTTGTGTTACAGTGACTGTGATTGTTCCGTTTGTGTTACAGTGACTGTGATTGGTCCGTTTGTGTTACAGTGACTGTGATTGGTCCGTTTGTGTTACAGTGACTGTGATTGGTATGTTTGTGTTACAGTGACTGTGATTGGTCTGTTTGTGTTACAGTGACTGTGATTGGTCTGTTTGTGTTACAGTGACTAGTCTGTTTGTGTTACAGTGACTGTGATTGGTCTGTTTGTGTTACAGTGACTGTGATTGGTCTGTTTGTGTTACAGTGACTGTGATTGGTCTGTTTGTGTTACAGTGATTGTGATTGGTCTGTTTGTGTTACAGTGACTGTGATTGGTCTGTTTGTGTTACAGTGACTGTGATTGGTCTGTTTGTGTTACAGTGACTGTGATTGGTCTGTTTGTGTTACAGTGACTGTGATTGGTCTGTTTGTGTTACAGTGACTGTGATTGGTCTGTTTGTGTTACAGTGACTGTGATTGTTCTGTTTGTGTTACAGTGACTGTGATTGGTCTGTTTGTGTTACAGTGACTGTGATTGGTCTGTGTGTGTTACAGTGACTGTGATTGTTCTGTTTGTGTTACAGTGACTGTGATTGGTCTGTTTGTGTTACAGTGACTGTGATTGGTCTGTTTGTGTTACAGTGACTGTGATTGGTCTGTTTGTGTTACAGTGACTGTGATTGGTCTGTGTGTGTTACAGTGATTGTGATTGTTCTGTTTGTGTTACAGTGATTGTGATTGTTCTGTCTGTGTTACAGTGATTGTGATTGGTCTGTTTGTGTTACAGTGACTGTGATTGGTCTGTTTGTGTTACAGTGACTGTGATTGGTCTGTTTGTGTTACAGTGACTGTGATTGGTCTGTTTGTGTTACAGTGATTGTGATTGTTCTGTCTGTGTTACAGTGATTGTGATTGTTCTGTTTGTGTTACAGTGATTGTGATCGTTCTGTCTGTGTTACAGTGACTGTGATCGGTCTGTTTGTGTTACAGTGACTGTGATTGGTCTGTTTGTGTTACAGTGACTGTGATTGGTCTGTTTGTGTTACAGTGACTGTGATTGGTCTGTTTGTGTTACAGTGACTGTGATTGGTCTGTTTGTGTTACAGTGACTGTGATTGGTCTGTTTGTGTTACAGTGACTGTGATTGGTCTGTTTGTGTTACAGTGACTGTGATTGGTCTGTTTGTGTTACAGTGACTGGTCTGTTTGTGTTACAGTGACTGGTCTGTTTGTGTTACAGTGACTGTGATTGGTCTGTTTGTGTTACAGTGACTGTGATTGTTCTGTTTGTGTTACAGTGACTGTGATTGGTATGTTTGTGTTACAGTGACTGTGATTGTTCTGTTTGTGTTACAGTGACTGTGATTGGTCTGTTTGTGTTACAGTGACTGTGATTGGTATGTTTGTGTTACAGTGACTGTGATTGTTCTGTTTGTGTTACAGTGACTGTGATTGGTCTGTTTGTGTTACAGTGACTGGTCTGTTTGTGTTACAGTGACTGTGATTGGTCTGTTTGTGTTACAGTGACTGTGATTGGTCTGTTTGTGTTACAGTGACTGTGATTGGTCTGTTTGTGTTACAGTGACTGTGATTGGTCTGTTTGTGTTACAGTGACTGTGATTGGTCTGTTTGTGTTACAGTGACTGTGATTGGTCTGTTTGTGTTACAGTGACTGTGATTGGTCTGTTTGTGTTACAGTGATTGTGATTGTTCTGTCTGTGTTACAGTGACTGTGATTGGTCTGTTTGTGTTACAGTGACTGTGATTGGTCTGTTTGTGTTACAGTGACTGTGATTGGTCTGTTTGTGTTACAGTGACTGTGATTGGTCTGTTTGTGTTACAGTGACTGTGATTGTTCTGTTTGTGTTACAGTGACTGTGATTGGTCTGTTTGTGTTACAGTGACTGGTCTGTTTGTGTTACAGTGACTGTGATTGGTCTGTTTGTGTTACAGTGACTGTGATTGTTCTGTTTGTGTTACAGTGATTGTGATTGGTCTGTTTGTGTTACAGTGACTGTGATTGGTCTGTTTGTGTTACAGTGACTGTGATTGGTCTGTTTGTGTTACAGTGATTGTGATTGTTCTGTGTGTGTTACAGTGATTGTGATTGGTCTGTCTGTGTTACAGTGATTGTGATTGTTCTGTCTGTGTTACAGTGATTGTGATTGTTCTGTTTGTGTTACAGTGACTGTGATTGGTCTGTTTGTGTTACAGTGACTGTGATTGGTCTGTTTGTGTTACAGTGACTGTGATTGGTCCGTTTGTGTTACAGTGACTGTGATTGGTCCGTTTGTGTTACAGTGACTGTGATTGGTCCGTTTGTGTTACAGTGACTGTGATTGGTCCGTTTGTGTTACAGTGACTGTGATTGGTCTGTTTGTGTTACAGTGACTGTGATTGGTCTGTTTGTGTTACAGTGATTGTGATTGGTCTGCTGCGTTACGCTCAGCTCATCCATAAGCACAGTAACAGTGTGTTGAACATCGAGGGTCTGTTTGCTGGATGGCTCTGTGCTGCAGGACTCATGATTGTGGGAAACTTTCAAGTAAGAAAACAAGAACTAGCTATTCCCCGTTTTTCTTCCACCTTTCAAAAGAGAATTTCTCTATAGACATCATTTGGTTATGTGTTATTTAATACACTACATTCAATATTTTGAAATTTATTTTACTAGATTATGGTGTTTTTAACTCCGTTCGAGCTCTCTTTTTTAATTTGGTGTATACATATGAAAATAAATCTCCCTAATAGTTAATAATTCTGGAACATCTTAAGTGCTGGTCTTCGTCGAGGCGTCTCCTCCAGATCTCTGGACGCGCATTTCAACTTTTATCAACATAAGAACAAACACGATTTATTTTTCCTCATTCATTGTGACTTCTTTCCTGCTGGTATAGTTTATTAGAGCTTTAAATAAGCCCATAGATGTGTGCTTTTATGTGTCTCTGGAGCACAGACGCAGTCATAAGCAGCACAGGTATATTTGTAGCAATAGACAACAATACATTGTATGGGTCAAAATTACACATTTATCTGTTATCACAAAAATCATTAGGATATTAAATAAAGATCATGTTCCATGGAAATATTTTGTACATTTCATACCGTAAATATATCAAAACTTAATTGTTGATTAGTAATATGCATTGCTAAGAACTTCATTTAGACAACTTTAAAGGTGCTTTTCTCAATATTTAGATTCTCAGATTCCAGGTTTTCAAATAGTTGTATCTCAGCCAAATATTGTCCTATCATAACAAACCTTACATCAATGGAAAGTGTATTTATTAAGCTTTCGAATTTCAATTTTGCGTGTTAAGGGTCACCCGACCCAGGGCCAGATTTCGTGCCTTTTGTCTGAGAGTGAAGTGGGATTGAAACTGTAACTTGTGCTGTTTTCTGCAGGTGGACCATGCTAAAGTTCTTCATTATGTGGGCGCGGGTCTGGCCTTCCCTGGCAGTCTGCTGTTTGTGTGCGTGCAGACGCTGCTTTCGTACCGCGCAGCCGAGACGCCGAGAGACTTCCAGACGGCTCATCTGCGGCTGACGCTCACCGCGCTGGCCTTCACCACCCTCATACTCAATATCCACTACATACAGTGCTCATAAAGTCATATAACTGGCCATAAATGCTGTGCAGTTGTTCCTTAACGTTGTGTCCTGCAGGCGGTGTGTTCTTCATTCAGGAGAGTTTTGTTCTCCAGCATGCGTCTGCTATATTGGAGTGGATGTTTGCCATCATCGTGCTGCTGTTTTACAGCTCCTTCTCGCTCGAGTTCGGCTCCATCTCTTCAGAAACACTCGCTGCTCTGATGACGAGACGAGCCGGCGCGTCTGAGGAGGGACGGAAACTAGAGAAAGTCTAGACAAACAAACCTCAGCCTAAAGAGAACATGAGGATTAATGTGCAAGCTGCTGGAAAAACCTTTAGCTGCATTACAGACCGTTTGAATTGAAGAATGTAGAAGAAATCTTTGTTAGGATTAACAGAGAAACCCTTGATGCCTTTTAGGAGCAAAACATGAAATGTTATGTTTTAGACTGGGAGTAAAAAACTAATAACAGTAAATATCATAGGCCAACTCCATGCTAAGGCTAAAGTTTGCACATTCAACTTGTTTTTCATAGTAACGACACTAATTTGTGGAGATTGAGTTCCTCAAATCTGAATGCATTATATGCAGATTGACTTAAGATAAGCATTTTGCACAATTTATTATCTGTAATATCACTGTGTTGCCACTAGATGCCTGTATGTACCAATCATAGTTGCTAAGACATTGCACATAAATCACACATACATTAATTTTTATTACATTTGGATACATGTATAGATACTATAAATGGCAAATCTTTGTCTTTGTCTGTTTTTGTTCAATTATTTTGTTGTTGTTGCTTGAAACATTGATTTAAAGTGTCAGTTATTGCATTATTATTTCAGTCAGACCTATAAATCGCTTTGTTTCCCCAAACTACATATACAAGCCTGATCAGTGGCATACAAGTAATCAATGCAGCTATTAATCCTTTGCTATTCATTAACGCTGATCGAATAAAAAATTAAGTTTTGATATATTTACGGTAGGAAATATCTTCATGGAACATGATCCTAATATCTAATGATTTTTGGCATAACAGAAAAATGTCTAATTTTGACTCATGCAATGTATTGTTGGCTATTGCTACAAATATAGCTGTGCTGCTTATGACTGGTAATTTTGAGTACTGGTCATTTATAACAAGGTAATTTTGACTTTTATCTCGCAATTGCGAGTTTATATCTCGCAGCTAATTCTGACTTTTCACAATTCAGATTTTTTTTTCAGAATTGTGAGTTATTATGAACTCGAATTGCGAGTTATGAAGTCCAATTCTGAGAGGAAAAGGTCTATTTTCTGACAATTACGAGTTTATAACTCGATTCTGACTGTATAACTTGCACAGTCAGAATTTAGAGTTTATATCAAGAAATTCTGATAAAAAATATTGTTAGATTTAAACTTACAATTATGGGAAAAAATGTCAGAACTGTGAAATAAAAAGTCCAATTATCTTTTTTTATTCACTTGTAGAAAAGGCTTCCATAATCTGTAAAATAACAGAAAAAGTACTACATTAAATACATAATTATAGAAAAAACTATAATAATTCTCAAAACGAATGTGCACTTTAGTGTGGTTATTTATATACTGGCAGCTGTATTGGCAATATTTTCATAATTCTGTCTGGATTTATGATCAAATGGAGTTCAAGCGCATAATAATTCAGTGTTTTGATATTCAGTCGCTGTCTGTTATCAAGAAAACCACGTGTGAGCTTTAATTATGGGCCATTTTATTGTTTGTACTGTAACACTTTTCTATGGTAAGAAAGTTGTGTAATATTTGACTTCATAAACACACAGGGATATATATCAGATTTATGACCTGCTGTTTCTTTACTGGCCTACTTATTAAAATAGTTCACACTGTTATTTGAAGGATGAGCAATTCAGTAATAAATACATTTTTAATAACGAGAGGGTAAAAACATGATTTATTACAGCATGATAACAGGGAATGTTCTCACAACTTTCATTAATATTATTAAAGTTATATAAAAGTTAGGAGAAACGCTTTTAAAGTCATTTTTATGGAACACTCTTATAACGTAATTCATGTTTGATATAAGTTCTCATAACAATGTTTTGATATCAATATTCTTGTCCTTATGATGTTATATATTTGTACTTGATAAATGTTTTAAGAAGCGTTTTTTAAGCTTTAAATTCTAATCACGACAAGAAAACTGGACATTTAGAATATTATAAATAAATGTTCAAACAACGTTTAATTTCGAAAAATAATAATGTTAGAAGCCTATATCGCTGTGTGAGATTTTTATTTATTTTTACCTTTAAATAACGTTATAATAATAAAAAAACACTTTAAAAAAACAATTATTTTGGGGGAAAATAAAGTTAGTAGAATGTTGTAAAACGTTTTTGTGACTGTTAAATACAATTTTAATCACGACAAGCGTTTTAGAAATATTAATATCCCCACAATTAATTAATAACGTATATTTGTTTGCTAGAATTGCCGCCTTTTTTTTGTTTGAATCAAGCCGATGAAGCCGTTTCGATGCCGCGCTGTTACCATGGAGATTGTAAACAAAACACGCTGATACAAACCAACCGTCAACGCGTTAACATTAGCGATAACGGTGGCGGTTTTGAGATATTAGGATTGAAAATAGAGCTGTTGTAGAGGTGTATTGTTTTGCTGAGATGGACTCGCAGTTTGTGAGCCGCTGTCTGGCGGTCTGTCTCTCTCAGGGTCTCGCGGAGCTGATCGAGCAGAGGCCGCCGGATCCCATCGAGTTCCTGGCGCTGTGGATCCTCAAATACAAGCAGAACCAGGAGCTCCAGCTGCAGGTGACACACACACACACACACACACACACACACACACACACACACACACACACACACACACACACACACACACACACACACACACACACTCACACACACACACACACACACACACACTCTCTCTCTCACACACACACACACACACACACACACACACTCTCTCACACACACACACACACACACACACACACACACACACACTCTTGCACACACACTCTCTCTCACACACACACACACACTCTCACACACACACACTCTCACGCACACACACACACTAATGTAAGTGTAATCTGTTAACAACGTACATCATAAATCCGTCTTTTTAGGCGGGTAAGTTAAATTGATGTCACATTATGAAATGTTTTTAATATGGCGGAAACTGTATTTAACGTGATTACAATTTGATGAAAAACTTTGTACGTTTGGCCTATTAATTGTAATGATTTAATTTCCCGGTGATTCAAACAACGAATAAATTATATAGAGAAAGCAAACAAAGAACATTTTCAACGGAACTCTGATTCAGTTAAATTGCGTCGCAAAAATGATTCACTGTTTTGAAGCGCTCCAATCGGATCGCGAATCATTTGATTCAGAACGGGACTTAAAATGGCGTTTAGTGAATCATTTCGTGTTATAAATTAAGTGTTTGTTTTCTGAATGAGAATTGTTCCCAGTGTTATGATGAAAAAGCCTTGTTTTGAGACATATGAAGTAGGGATGGGCATTTTAAGCAAATGTAATATTCGATAATCGCTGGGTATTATTCGATTACTATTAAAATCGCACCCGCATGTACCCGCCCACCCACGCACACACACACACACAGAGAGAGAGGGAGAGAGACCATCCAGGCTTTCAATCTGTATGATAACAAACTGTTTAGTTAATTAGAGAATAGTCTATCTTAACCCAAGAAAATTAATGGTTGTAAAGTATGATTGCTGAAACAGATTAATATAACATAACCGAAGGACGGCATTTATTAACAGAACATTCCGTCGATTATCAACTGCTCATAAGGCTAGGACATTTCTATTTTAAAAATGAACATTCATATTATTAAAAATAAAATCTTAAATCTGATTAATGTATCAATGAATATTAGGTGTAAAACATATTGCGCGCTAAACAGAATATCATTCTTAAAACATATTACGCGCTAAAACATATTGTGAACCGCCTGATTGACGCACTTATTATGTGAACATTAATTTTAACGTCTGTCTTCATAACAATAACCTATTTCATAGATATAAATATATGAAATGAACATGTTCACATGCTCGGGAAGAAGACGGGAGTGTTGTTCACAATTAGTTCGGTGAACTTTGAATTGAAACAAGGGAACGAATATAGAGCAGAATATATTCTCAGAATTCTCCGCCTGAGTCTGAGCCCGTGTCTCTCTCTCTCTCTCTCTCTCTCTCTCTCTCTCTCTCTCTCTCTCTCTCTCTCTCTCTCTCTCTCTCTCTCTCTCTCTCTCTCTCTCTCTCTCTCTCTCTCTGAGCCATTTAAATAGTTCAGTTTTGGTTTTAATAGCAAATTGGTCATTATTGTGTTTTCTCTTATTAATTTAATTTAGAAATATGATTGGAACATCTTATTTTTGTTAAATTCAAGTTTTTGTTTTTTAAATACCAAGCGGCCAGCGCAAGTTTGATCAGTTTATCTTTCTCAAATAAATAACTAAATAATTAACGTCATAATATTTTAAGAATAAAGTCAAAATTACGATCATAAAATCATGTTACATTGCCTGAAGTTAAAGTTAAAATTACACCTGTATACTCTGCCAAAAAAATTATAATAAGTGTGGCATCCAACCTGTCATTCTTCACATTTAACACGAAAAACAACACAAATATTTTGCATATAAATATAATATATCAACCAGTGGAATATTACATTATTATTTCAGCAAAAAACGAATAATTTGAATGCAGGGAGCTCGCCACGGCTTCATTAATGGGAAACAGCACGTGAAGGCGACGGAGAAGTGCTCTCGTGCATCGTTCTGTTAACTTTGGTTTATTATTTTGAGTTGTTTGGGACGCTGTAGCAAACGGCCCTCTCACAATATATTGTTTAACAGGTCTATTGTTCACGCAATCAGCCTGCACGTATCAGAAGTTCTGTTCTCCAGCGTGGTTAGCGCTCACACATAGTGTGTGTGTGTGTATGTGTGCCGCGCCCGAGTGCCGACAGTGCAGTTCGCGCATGTACTGAAAGGAGTTGTCTTCGCTTTTTTTTTAATCGCTTACATTTTAAACAAACAAGGCTTAAAAACGCATGCAAATGATACAATATAGTGACCACCTGCAGTGGCCCGATCTGGTAAGTGACAAATCCGAGCGTCCTTCACGCCATCGGACAGTCTTTATTGTCAAGCCCTGGTACACCTTTAGAAAATAATCGCACAACCTAATCGATATTCTATAATTAAATAGAATATTCGAATATTCGATAATCGTGACCCATCCCTAATATGAAGTGTTTTGTGGTCTGAGTGACTTTTGGAGGTGAGATCAAGCGTTTGGCTAAGTTGTGGAATCATAATGATAACTCATGATTTCATCTTTGTGTTTTATTAGAAATCTGCTTCTCAGAGACAGCTGGAGGAGGAGCAGCGGCGGCTTCATGATGAAACGGTCCATCAGAAGCTCCTGGAGGACGAGGAGACGCGGATCAGAGCTGCTCACGAGCAGCTGCAGGTGAATCCAGATGAATAAATAATATTTCCATTGATGTGTGGTTTGTTATGATCGGACAATATTTGAAAATATGGAATGTGAGCATGCAAAAACATCTAAATATTGAGAAAATCATCTTTAAAGTTGTTCAAATGAAGTTCTTAGCAATGCATATTAATAATCAATAATTAAGTTTTATATATATATTTATGGTAGGGAATGTACAAATGTCTTCATGGAACATGATCTTTAATTAAAGGACACTAATTTTACAGACAGGGCTTAGCTTAAGCCAGGACTAGGCCTTAGTTAAATTAAGATATTTAAGCTGCTTTTATAAAAATGCTTAGAAGAACATGTTACAGGTGTGCATCTAGAGAAAGATCAATGGCACCGTCATAGTTTAAGATACGTCAGAGCAAGATATTTTTAGTTGAGACGGCTCAAACATGCATTTTAATCTGGGACTAGTCTTAAACCTCGTCTGTGTAACCGGAGGTAAGGGACCTGGATAATGAATAGAGGGTGCTGGTCCATAAAAGGTTGAAAACCACTGGTTTAAATGTATGTCACTCTGCACACAGACCACGCTCACTTTACTGTGACTAATGAAAAGATCACGATCATGGTTTCAGGTCCCAGCGAACAAACGAACCAGAGCCTAAATGCACCGTAAGACCCTGCAGCAGAATTACAGAAGCATAATAAATAACACATGCAATCAATGAACTTTTACCCATATTCCAAGTTTTATTGATTTCAAAATACTTCTTAATATTACTATTTAAGGCTCTATTTTGGATCAAACAACTGCAGCCTTGATTAACATAAAAACACTTGTTTCAAAATGAAAAAAATCAACCCCAAAACAAAAACCTTGTACATTATATTGTTATCTTGCAATCAATGTAAATCAAAAATTCTGAAACAAGAAACCAGCACAAAAGGCCATTAGATTACTCTTCTTCATGCGCCCCTGTTTTCTCTTCAGCTCGATGGTGTTTAGGGTTCAGAAATTCACCGAGGTGACAGTGACTGATAGCCTAAAGAAAACAAATGAACAAAATCATTTAGAAAAAGTACAACATTTATAGACTTAGTGAGTTATATGTGTGTTAATATCCTGTTATGGTAAAATAATGAAAAAACACTTAAATGCTCTCATTGTGTAAAGTAAATGTTTTATACCATGTTTCCAAACTGGTGGGGGCAGGGACCTTGAATGGCAGCTTGATTATCAGTTACCAGCTTTTGGAAGGTTGCTGTATTAAAGTCAGCCTGTGAATATAAAGAGAAATACACACATTTGTCAAGTCTATTTTGTGACTAATTCAATCAGAATATTAACCTATTAATGCCATGCACAGTTTAAAGGTCATTGACAGAAAACACATACCTTATGGACGAAGTTCAACCAAGCAGATGAGAATTTATCAGAGAGGAAGATTTTCAACTTCTCGTTGTAATTACTGGGAGTGCTCTGGACATATGTGTCACATGCAGCCAATGCATAGGCTGGGTGACAGATTCAGAACAGATCAGATCAGAACAGTTTATTATTTTTTTTAAAGATTTTGTACGATGGTGTTTTAGTGCAACGTTAAATAAAAGAATCTAAGATTACGAGATTAAACAGAATAAAGTCAAATTCGAGATAAACTCGAAATATTACGAGAATATAGTCAAATGTTTTTCGAGATTTTTTTTTTACCTGGCACTAAAACGTCGTCGTAATTATTGACACAATGCTTTTAAATAAAAACTAGTGTGAGCCCTTGTTTGTTTTTTCCACTTACATTTACCATCATCGCCAAGGCCTCCGAACATCGATGCAGAGTAACTGCTGGCCATGAATATCACCATCTGCAGCACATATACGTGTGGACGAATGATTAGAGATCATTAACTCATTCTCTTTACTTAAAGTGGAAGTGAAGCAGTCAGTCAAGTTTGCATTGTTTAGTAAAGTGATAACAAACATGATTAATGAAAGCATTTTAAAGAAAACAGGGTGTTTTGTTATAGCTTTTAGAGCAAGGGCGCTGATAAAAGGCGTTTACAGATAGTTTCTGGCCCTTTTGAAAGCTTTGCAGTAGCTCTTGTGAAAGCGGTTCTGTTATAACTGTCATAAAGATGCTAGAACAAAAAGAGAAGCAAGAAGAATCACAAGGTTTGGATTTTACCTTCTATTGAAAGATTGGGATTTGTTAAGTAAGATTATCACATTTGGACTTTTGTGAACCTCTCAATGAAAGTCATTTTTTTGTGATTTGCTGTTTTCTACAAAAAAAATCATCCTTCATATGATAAAGAACATTCTGTGAAAATGTAACCTTTATATATTTAATATTGACTGAGTAAAGTCATGTCAAAGATTGAAATTATAGTGAAATTAATGATAGAAATCAAACTTTGATGCTCGTTATCTCATAATTAGATTTGGAGACTTTAGCCTGGATTTCACAGAGAGTCACATTTATCAGCAAATTATCTTTAAGTTCAATATATTATTAAACAAAATCCATCCATCTCTCTCTCTCTCTCTCTCTCTCTTTTAATTCTATAGAATTCTATAGAATATACATTAAAAAGTTTTGTAAGCGTTAATTGAATACATACCTTTGAGAATTGTTGTTTTTCACTCATGTTTTTGATTGTGTGAATGAAATCCTTAGAACGAAGCTGTAATAAAACATAGTGTGACTCATTAAATATAACTATAAATAAATATAAAAAATTGTATTAAGTATTAATGCACTTTATTTATTTAGTTTATTTTTAAAATGAGAAAATAAACTAAATAATAAAGAAAGTGTTATATTACTATTATATTTTCAAATAAAACAGAGTTTATATTAAATAAAAATACAATTATTTTATAGTGCACTTAAAAAAATACAATCCTATTATTTAAAAAATTTATATGAAGTTTCAACATTTTAAAATCAGCAATTAAGTATATTTGCAGCTGATTTTAGAGCTTATGAGTAAAATGCGTCAGTGAAAGGATTAAATGTCACAGTTTTGTATTTTGCTCTAGATTTATGCATTCAGTGTGAATGGAAATATTATGCACTATTACAATGAGTCAATCTAAAACGGTGATAGTGCTTTAACAGCGGATAACCGTGTCGGTACTTAAATGAGTGGTCTGAACTTTACCCAGAACATTATATATTTTGGACGTGCAAGCGTCTCTTCAGTCTTTGCTTTTTATACTTACTGACTTCTCAGGAAATTCAAACGTGCCTTCTTTTCCCAGACCGGTCATGTAGATGTATATGTTGTCCTTCGGTCCACTGCATTAAATGAAAATAACAATGGTTCTTCATTTTAGCTACAAAGCCATATTAGCTGAAAGCAGTTGCCTGATTATGGGGCCAAGCAAGCGGCAGATGCGTTACAGTGGTACATAGTATATAATTATTATAGTACATACATATGGTTCATAGTATTATAATTGTAGACAAAGCAGTTTCCAAAATTCTCCTGTAAAATTATTTAGAATGTAATAGAATTGCTTTTTGACCAGTAGGTGGTGATGCCATGATCTAATCATAGAAATTGCTATGCATTTTGACAAACACAAATACACAAAAGATAAACACTACTATAGATAGACAGACATATTGATAGTACTGAAATATATCTTAACAAACAAACAAACCTTTTTATGACTTTTCTTCCAGTGTGCTTCCCTTGAAGAGCAGCAAGGAAGTTTTCGGGGGTCACATCCTTTAAGATCATCGTTGCCATAATTGATCATAATTGTCATAAGATATAATTTTGCTCATAAATGGAATAAAAACATCAAAACAATATTTAACATTACAAATGTTACCTTTCCAGTATAGTCCTTTGGAACTCTTTTGTGCACATTTCTTAATTCAGTTACCGCACTGATAACGACTCCTTTATCTGGGTTTCTGCAGAGAGGGAAGTAAAGGAACATGTTAAACACAATCAGCTCCATCTATCTAGTGCTGTAATGTAGACGTGGCGTACCACAGGGCTCCGATTTAGGCCCTGTTTTGTTCTCCTTTATCTTCTTCCTTAAGCTGTTATTTTTCGTAAGAATCAGATCTCATATCATCTTTATTCGCTTTATATGGCTAGTTGTTTTATGTATGTCTTTTAATTTTGTACAGCACTTTGGTTTACACTGTCATTATTAAATCAATTAAACTAAATTAAACTTTACTGTGATGACGCGTTTACAGAATTATTCAATCTAGGAAAGATTTTTATTTCACTTCAAAAATATACGGTAT
Organism: Gymnocypris eckloni scoliostomus; assembly: GCA_027564155.1. NCBI lineage: Eukaryota > Metazoa > Chordata > Actinopteri > Cypriniformes > Cyprinidae > Gymnocypris > Gymnocypris eckloni. Next base: position 28,381,550 of record CM050430.1, on the reverse strand, counting down.
ATATACTATTTGTCTGTGCTGTACATTTCTACTGTTCTGATCATAATACTATAGCTTGTGTTATATGAGCTTGACATTAAATCACAAAAAGCTAGCTAGCGCTGTTATGAGGGTGTTTCTAAAACACGGCTGAGTGACGAAAATACTTCTCTCTTCTGACTTCCATAATCAATCTCTCTTTTGGAAAGTCGTGGGAATGTCATTGTTTATCGAGCATTTTTTTGGTATTTTTTCCTTGTGACAAACTGGAAAGAAAAATCATGTTTACTGTATAGACTTTCTTTCACCCCTCTATGACAGCCCTCGATTGCTTTTGAGAAGCCCGGAAATGTGACGAGGGTCCATTACGCTGTTGTTCTAGCTCTAATAACTAACTAGCAGTACGTTCAGCACCAGATTAAGATCAAATGACTCACTGTTCATTCTGAGCGATGTCATCGTACATCATCACCACAATCTGCTCATCAGGAATCCCATGTTTCTTAATTATCTGATATAAGCTGCACACATTGGCCTAAAATACAAATAAAAAACAGATAGTTTACATGTTCACATGTTACTGTCATCATATACAAACTCTGATTCAGCACACCTTGAGAAATATGTCTTGGAAATAAAGAATATAACAAATAAAAGGACAAACCTGATGTTGGTAGTTTTCCCAGTCCTTTGAGCCAGCAACAAGGACAACCCAATTTTTCCCAGACATTTCTTTAGCCTTTTCAAAGCAAAGTCTGTCAGAATTTAATATAAAAATAATATTAGTAGTAATAGCAATATAACAACAATAATAATAATAATAACATTTAAAAACTAAATTGATATCGTTAAAATGCTTTTCATCAGCTAACATATATTAATGATGGGTCATATATTTATAATGCAAAATAAAATAACTAAAATTAGGTGACATGTCTCAAGTAATAAGATCTAATTAACAGTTGTTTTCTGAAGTGCTAAAAAGTCAATCACTCATCATAATGTTAAAAATACTAACATAATTAAATACAAATGCTAAAGAGTTTAGTGTTTGAGATTATTAATGTAGGTAATTGGATCATATTTCATCATACCAGCGATGAGTGTCAGGTGTTCTTCTGTAAAGTCGTTTTCGGATGGTTTTAGTCAGAAGATCAGTGTCTTTATAAAGGCATTTTCCTTCTGGGTGGAGAGTCCATGCTGGTGGGAGGGTGTTTATTACTATGCAATATTTTACATATTTAATTGACGGCAGTTAAAGTGGAAGAATGTGCTGCTCCCCATTATTTGCACATGTGTCATCAGATCTCATCAGCGTGAAAACAATTCTGAATAATTTGTGTCATTTTTTGTCTGTTGCACAACGGACATATATTTATTGTGTAATAGTTCACTTCTGAGTGCACATTATAGCTTTGCTCTCAGATCTATTCTTTACATTAGATTAACCCGATCTCATTAAAGTTGTGGTTCGTTTAGAAAACACTGCCATTTATAATGTCTCATACATTTACCTATTAGTGCATGAAAACAGCTTCGTTTAGAAATCAGAAAAAATTGTTTCCCCCTTGTATTTTCTGTAAATATAATAAGTGTACAGTATTTGTGCACATGTATGTGTGCATGACTGACAAAGCGCCGTGCATTGAACATGCTGAAGACTCAATAGCAGTGTTTTACATTTTTCATCGTTAAGAGCTAATTGTTTGATGGATTGTGTGCAAAAAGAGCATTCTGAGAAGATTTGTGAACTTTGTGAACACTTTAAAACAGTTTGGAATTAGATTTGAGTTGATTGGGTTTTAATCTGTTTAAATGTGAGGTTAGTAACTGTGTGTGTGTGTGTGTGTGTGTGTGTGTGTGTGTGGGGGGGTTATAGAAGAAGTGTTGAATACTTGTTGAAGCATCCTTTGTTAGTGCAGTCTTGTCCATTCATCACGTTGTGTGTGGTTGTTTAGGCGTGATCAGGTAAATGTGTTGTGTGATATACATTGTGCAACACGTAGGATATTTCCACTGAATCAGACACACTAGGATAGGAGAGAGTGTATGTGTTGTAATACCAACGATCTTTTTCTTTTGGTTGGTAGTTTCGATTACAAAATTAATTTTATTTACAGTGTTTCTTTTCTTCCCACCTTTTGTTTTGTTATTATGTTTTTGTTTAGCCATTTTCAGAGGCTCAAATGTCATCGGATGTAATTAAATTAAATGTAAATGTAATATTATTTCCTTTGCAGGCGAAGACTGCCTTAAGTCTGTAACTCATGGACATCAGCAGAGCCTGGGTTTCTTCTTTGTGACGCTTTTCTAGGTCTTTACTGCAGCTGACTTCAGTTGTTGTTTGTTTGTGGCTCTTTCTGTCTTTAGTTTTGTCTTCAACGAGTGAAATGCAGCTCAATCGGGTTGAGATCAGGAGATTGACTCGGCCGTTGCAGAATATTCCACTTTTTGAACCTTCAAAAACTCCTGGGTTGTTTTTTCTGTATGTTTTGGGTCCGTTTGTACTCTGAAGCGCCGCTGAATCAGCTTCTCTACATGTGACTGAATCTGAGCAGAGAGTTTATCTCTATACCAGTGGTTCTCAACCCGCGGCCCGCATGCGGCCCGTCACGAATCCAAACGCAGCCCACCATGCTGAACATAAGTAAAAAATTACTTTCAGTTTTACAATTGATTTTAGTTTTTACATGAATTACAAAAATGTACTAAACAAATATAAGCTATAACCTTTTTGGTTATGTGCTCTTTGGCGTCTCCCTGTGGTCCTGTTTGGCATTGCAGCTTGACTTGTGCAAATTTGTATGGAAAACTTTTATTTAATTATTGATTGATTGATTGAATACGTACATTGTGAATGATTAAAAAGTCCTAATTTATTTAATATAAATAAGTAAATAAATAAATAATTAAATGGGGGGCACTTCTTTTTTTCCACTTAAAGCACTGCATAAAAGTATAAGTATTCTTAGCATACTTGGCTTGTTTACTCGTTAGTTTTGTTTACTCTTTTGATTGAGTGACCTATGAAATATCTTTTTCACATAGTTTTAGATACTCTCTTATAAACGTACATTGTATATTTATATATTATATTATATTTAGTAATTTAGCAGACGCCTTTATCCAAAGCGAGATATGTTCCTAATTCTGAGTTTGTGAATATTTGTGTATACAAAGGAATTTACTCTAAATCTACTTAAAGCTATTTCAAGCATAACATTTAATACCTAAACGGGAAAATACTAGAATATCAAAGTATATATAAACCAAGTATATGTTAAGTTCACATAAAGAAAACATACATTTTTTAACCGTTTGGACTGAATTAGGAATCCTACAATAGATCTATTGACAACATTGAAACATAAATATATCTTTTTTTACAGTGAAGAAACGTAAAATATTTATGAATTTATGCTTTCTATATATGCGATTATCGTCAATTTGATTTCACAGATACTATTTAAACTAAAATAAGCTAGACAAAGACATCTCTGAATTCAATAATGAAATGCCTTTAACAGAAAATTGAGTGTTTAATCTTATTATTATACATTACTGACTCTCTATCCTCCAATTTGATACTGTTAAGTGCTTTGACACAATCTGTATTGTTAAAAGCGCTATATAAATAAAGGTAACTTGACTATATATTACAAAATGTATAGATACTAATGAAGTACATCCACAGGTTTTCATTTTCACAAGTATTTCACAATTTGTGTAACCTTCAGAAACGGTTATAAATCCATCAAGTGTGACACTGTACAGTATGTTCACCGGAAAATCCAACCCTCAAGAAAAATGAATTATAGATAATGATGGGGGGGGGCAGTTTTGTCATATTTCACAACTTCAGAAAAGGTTATAAATCCATCAAGTGACAATGGAAGATACTGAGATGTTAATAACAGCCACCATCAATATATTATTTTAATTACATGATAGAAATACAGTAGTTACATATAGTTAACAACATTCACAATGGGGGGGGGGTAGTTTTGTCATATTTCACAATGCATTTTGTGTGGGCAGCTTCAGTGAAGTTTCTTCATAAACTTAAAAACAGCCATCATGACGTCTCTTGAGTCTCACATAATCACAGTTTTGTTTTGTTTTTTGATTCTAGGAACATTTTGTACCAATTTTCAAGCAGATCCTTTTAACAGTTTTTATTTTTTTTTTATTAATCTATTAATCTATATATACATTATAGATTAAATAACATATACAATTCAATGCTCAAAATAATGTATTTTTTAAACAACATTTTTTATTAACTTTAACACAACAACAAATATGACACATATAAAAGGGAGGAAAATGTATAATTACAATACCAAGTATGAAAATTCAATTTAAATAGATGAATGAATGAACAAATTACAAATTACATTGGACAGCAAGGACAGACACTGGGCTTGACTGGGGAGCGGCCGCTGGAGGAGCAGGCACTGGAGCTGGATCGGACACTGGAGGCTTCTGGAACGGAGCTGTGGCTGAGAGAACTGGCTGCGCAGTATTGGCCTGTGTGGTGATAACAGCGGAATGCTCCGGAATGGCCTCCATGGCCATTGCAGAAAGATCGGGCTGCTTGAACCTGACCTTTGTGACTAGGACGTTGGGAGTGGGCTGCTTGACAACAGCTTCAATGGTCATGAAAAGGTGAGCGGTCTGCTCGGAGTCGACCTCCATGGCCATAGCTGGGGGATTTGATTGCTCTGGGCAGGCATCGGTGACTGAGGCAGGAATAGTCTCAGAGAATACAAATTGACAGACAGCATCGCCTTCTGTGATCATGACATGACTGGTTGGCAGCACAGATATGGCCTTCTTGGCTGTAGCAGGCAGATTAGGACGCTCAGGACAGGCCTCCGGGTCTGGAATCAGGACGGGCTCTGAGGATATGGCACGACTGACACGACTGCCCTTCTTGGGCGTGACAGGATTAACAGGTGGTTCAGGTAAAGTTACACGGGCAGTCACAGATTCCTTCACTAGGACAGAGACAACTGGTGAAGTGGGCAGCTTAGGGTGTGGTTCAACCAGGTTACATACTTCTGGGACCACTGGATATTGGAACATCAGAGTTGGTTCCTTCAGGACCATTGGACCTTGGGCCTCCTGACTTGGGTCCATCTTGACGACTGGACTAGGAACCATCTGAGTCTGGTCCTCCAAGACCCCTGGAGGCAAGGCATCCTGAATTGAGTCATCCTGGACCACTGGACTTGGGGCCTCTTGACTCAGGCCCACTCAGACCAATGTGCCTGGGATCTCGTGGCTTAGGCCCTCCTGGACCAAAGGAATTGGGATACCATGAGAGGGATTGTCAAACTGCACAACACAGGCCCTCCTTCGCTTTGGTTTCTGGGGGCACAGCAGTGTGTGATCAACTGCTACTGGGGTGACAGCAGCAGCCGTGGCTGCCTCTGAATCGACTATATTGAACTTAACCACATTTGAAGTTATTGCCGCTAACTTGGCCATCTCTGGGATAAAATAATCTGACTGGTTCTGGACTGACTGGAGCAGGCTTGACAAGCTCTGGAATGACTGGTGTGGACTCAACTGGCCCAGGACTGGCAGGAACAGACTCGACTGGCTCAGAGACCAATGCAGTGTTCTGGGCTACTTTCCTTTGTCTTGACCTATGCTTTATTGGAGTCAGAAGATGATCTGGGACTTGACTCAGCGAGGGTAAGAGAACAGGTTGGTCATTGCAGTCTGGATCTGGGATGACTGGAGAAGACTGGACAGACAACTGGAACAGACCTAGGATCCTCTGCAGCGATCGTTTCTACACTGATTGCAGTTAACTCATTGGACTCTGAAACAGATACAGCGGTCTTAGCTGCTCTCTTCCTCCTCAGTCTACACTTCAACATAGGAGACTGAAGAGGGTCTTGAATTTGACTCGACATGAGGGGGAGGGTGGCATGGTCTCTGCAGGCTGACTCTGGTGGTGTAAGAATTTGCCAATCCTTGCGATGGTGCAAATACTTTGAAAAGGTCCAATAATCTAGGCCTCTTAGTTGCTCCATCCAAGCATAGATTAAAAGCCTCCTTTAAAGTTGAGTCTGGGTACTCCAAGCCCATTGCCATGGTCCAGAAGAACTGGGCAAATTAACCCACCTCCCGGCCCTGCTGGCAGAGCGATGCCCTGTTGGAGTTCCAGTCTCCCCTTGGCGGTACTGGGAGGAACAATGCGGATGCTCATTGCTGGGTCCTGAGTTGGCTGGTTTGTTCTGTCAGGGATCTGCAAGAAATGGGACACAGGTGCAAATGAGCGGACAATTGTGGTTTATTAACAGGACATGGACTAGAAACAGCAGGGAGAGTGATAGTGAATCAGTCCAAACAGAGGGGCATTGCAGACAACACAATATGGGCAAGAGGGATGACCACTGAGACTGTCCAAGGGGGTAGCAGATTCGAGCACGGAGGCGGCAGCTCCAGAGGAAGGGATAGGCAGGACGACAGGGACCCCGTAGCTTGAAGTGAATCTCAGAAGTCGCACCAGTCTAGCTGCCAGGTAGGGACTCACAGAACCAAAGACTTGACTCGTGAGAGTGGAGAGCTGCTTCCAGGTAGTAGGGGTCAGAGGCCAGGGAATATGGGTAAAGGGCAGGACAGGGCAAAACACGATAACAAACAAGACAAGACTAAAGACAACACAAAAGACACAGACAGACAAAAGTAAACAAAACAATACATAAACAAAAACAAATAATCAAAGAGCAAAAACAAAAAGCTAAGATCCAAAAAGGAACCGGAACTGCAAAAACAAGGGTAAAAGAAAATCTAAATAAAAAGAGAAAACAAAACTAGATAAAAATGCACAAAATCACAAAACAAGAACTAAAGAAAACAAAAAGGAAACGAAGATATAAAATAACAAGATAAGAGATCAAAAAAGCACTTGCGCAAGATCAAAATAACTAGCGCAAGATCAAAGTTTAACTCTAAGAACTCTAAGAAGAAACAGGTAAACACCAAAACGAACCAGCAAAGACACAAGAGAAAGGAACACAATATAAAGCAGCAGAGCACACGAGGATCAGGTGAACACAATCAAGCAAACGAGGACTAGACAAGGACTAAACAAGTCCGTGGCGTGACCAGGGAAAACAGGGAGATGGGACAAGGGGAGGACATGGCAAACAGAGACAGAGCCATGTGCTCAGACACAAAACAAACAAAGAAACATTGAACAGGGACAAGACAGTCAGGGCAGGATCCTGACAGTAGTTGTGTTTACTCTTTTGATTGAGTGACCTATGAAATATTTCTTTCACATAGTTTTAGATACTGACTTATAAACGTACATTGTATATTTATATATTATATTATATTTAGTAATTTAGCAGACCCTTTTATCCAAAGCGAGATATGTTCCTAATTCTGAGTTTGTGAATATTTGTGTATACAAAGGAATTTACTCTAAATCTACTTAAAGTAACTCTATCTCAAGCATAACATTTAATACCTAAACTGGAAAATACTAGAATATCAGAGTATATATAAACCAAGTATATGTTAAGTTCACATAAAGAAAACATACATTTTTTAACAGTTTGGACTGAATTAGGAATCCTACAATAGATCTATTGACAACACTGAAACATAAATATATCTTTTTTTATAGAGAAGAAACGTAAAATATTTATGAATTTATGCTTTCTATATATGCGATTATCGTCAATTTGATTTCACAGATACTATTTAAACTAAAATAAGCTAGACAATGACATCTCTGAATTCAATAATGAAATGCCTTTAACAGAAAATTGAGTGTTTAATCTTATTATTATACATTACTGACTCTCTATCCTCCAATTTGATACTGTTAAGTGCTTTGACACAATCTGTATTGTTAAAAGCGCTATATAAATAAAGGTGACTTGACTATATATTACAAAATGTATAGATACTAATTTTCACACGTATTTCACAATTTGTGTAACCTTCAGAAAAAGTTTTGTCATATTTCACAATGCATTTTGTGTGGGCTGCTTCAGTGAAGTTTCTTCAGAAAAGGTTATAAATCCATCAAGTGACAATGGAAGATACTGAGATGTTAAAAACAGCCACCATCAATATATTATTTTACTTACAATATAGAAATACAGTAGTTACATATAGTTAATATAGTTAACAACATTCACAATGGGGGGCAGGGGTTAGTTTTGTCATATTTCACAATGCAATTTTTGTGGGTTACTTCAGTGAAGTTTCTTCAGAAACTTAAAAACAGCCATCATGACGTCTCTTGAGTCTCACATAATCACAGTTTTGTTTTGTTTATTAACAAAGTTCGGGAGGAGCACGTCAGATACTTAGCCTAATCAAACACAAGTGGTATGCAATCAAGGTAATCAACACTCGGATATAAGTACAGCTGACATACCTCCATTCATTTGACGGATAAGCAGCATCGCTCCACCACCCCTTCTCCACCAATATCACTAGAATTCTCATCACACTGTGTGGGGGGGTACACTGGGTTTGGGCCATTCCCGAGCTCTTTACCCTTCCCCAGGACAGCACGCCAACAACGTATTACCATACTCGCAGAATACAAATTACGTTTATCTTGCTAATATATGTAAGTGTGAAATCGTGAAATGATGATTAACTAATAGTGAGAACACAGGAAACTGACCAAATAAGGGCCAAATGGAACTAAACGGGAACAAACATGTGATCGCCCAGGGCGGGCACCCTGGAGGCTGGTGCAGGACAGGGACAGAGGAAAGCTTGCAGGGCGGATCAGGCAGACGAGGGAGCAGGGAGCCATGACGGGTCAAGGAACTCCGGCGGTCATGGTGGGAGAGGGGACTACGGCAGCCATTACGGGTCAGGGTACGAGTGGGCACTGGACGAACGGGCACTGGAGGAGCGGACACTGGAGGAACGGGCACTGGAGGAGCAGACACTGGAGGAACGGGCACTGGAGGAGCGGGCCCTGGAGGAGCAGACACTGGAGGAACGGGCACTG
>CM050430.1:28330067-28367567 GCA_027564155.1 Gymnocypris eckloni scoliostomus | reverse complement strand
TTTATGACCTGCTGTTTCTTTACTGTATAGCCTACTTATTAAAATAGTTCACACTGTTATTTGAAGGCCGAACAATTCAGTAATACATTAATTTTTAATAACGAGTGGGTAAAAACATGATTTATTACAGCATGATAACAGGGAATATTCTCACAACTTTCATTAACGTTGTTAAAGTTATATAATTGTTAGGAGAAACGCTTTTAAAGTTATTTTTATGGAACGCTCTTATAACGTAACATTCTTGTCCTTATGTTGTTATATATTTGTACTTGATAAATGTTTTAAGAAGCGTTTTTTAAGCTTTAAATTCTAATCACGACAAGAAAACTGGACATTTAGAATATTAGAAATAAATGTTCAAACAACGTTTAATTTCGAAAAAGAATAATGTTAGAAGCCTATATCGCTGTGTGAGATTTTTATTTATTTTTACCTTTAAATTACGTTATAATAATAAAAAAAACGATTTAAAAAAACAATTATTTTGGGGGAAAATAAAGTTAGTAGAATGTTGTAAAACGTTTTTGTGACTGTTAAATACAATTCTAATCACGACAAGCGTTTTAGAAATATTAATATCCCCACAATTAATTAATAACGTATATTTGTTTGCTAGAATTGCCGCCTTTTTTTGTTTGAATCAAGCCGATGAAGCCGTTTCGATGCCGCGCTGTTACCATGGAGATTGTAAACAAAACACGCTGATACAAACCAACTGTCAACGCGTTAACATTAGCGATAACGGTGGCGGTTTTGAGATATTAGGATTAAAAATAGAGCTGTTGTACAGGTGTATTGTTTTGCTGAGATGGACTCGCAGTTTGTGAGCCGCTGTCTGGCGGTCTGTCTCTCTCAGGGTCTCGCGGAGCTGATCGAGCAGAGACCGCCGGATCCCATCGAGTTCCTGGCGCTGTGGATCCTTAAATACAAGCAGAACCAGGAGCTCCAGCTACAGGTGACACACACTCTCTCACACACACACACACACACACACACACTCACTCACTCACACACACACACACACACACACACACACACACACACACACTACATACCACTGACACACACTCTCTCTCACGCACACACACTCTCTCTCTCTCTCTCTCTCTCTCACACACACACACACACACACACTCACACTCACACACACACACTAATGTAAGTGTAATCTGTTAACAACGTACATCATAAATCCGTGTTTTTAGGCGGGTAAATTGATGGCACGTCATGAAATGTTTTTAATATGGCGGAAACTGTATTTAACGTGATCACAATTTGATGAAAAACATTGTAAGTTTGGCCTATTAATTATAATGATTTAATTTCCCGGTGATTCAAACAACGAATAAATTATATAGAGAAAGCAAACAAAGAACATTATCAACGGAACTCTGATTCAGTTCAATTGCGTCGCAAAAATGATTCACTGTTTTGAAGCGCTCCAATCGGATCGCGAATCATTTGATTCAGAACGGGACTTAAAATGGCGTTTCGCGAATCATTTCGTGTTATAAATGAAGTGTTTGTTTTCTGAATGAGAATTGTTCCCAGTGTTATGATGAAAAAGCCTTGTTTTGAGACATATGAAGTGTTTTGTGGTCTGAGTGACTTTTGGAGGTGAGATCAAGCGTTTGGCTAAGTTGTGGAATCATAATGATAACTCATGATTTCATCTTTGTGTTTTATTAGAAATCTGCTTCTCAGAGACAGCTGGAGGAGGAGCAGCGGCGGCTTCATGATGAAACGGTCCATCAGAAGCTCCTGGAGGACGAGGAGACGCGGATCAGAGCTGCACACGAGCAGCTGCAGGTGAATCCAGACGAATAAATAATATTTCCATTGATGTGTGGTTTATTATGATCGGACAATATTTGAAAATATGGAATCTGAGGGTGCAAAAAAATCTAAATATTGAGAAAATCATCTTTAAAGTTGTTTAAATGTAGTTCTTAGCAGTGCATATTAATAATCAATAATTAAGTTGTATATATATATTTATGGTAGGGAATGTACAAATGTCTTCATGGAACATGATCTTTAATTAAAGGACACTAATTTTACAGACAGGGCTTAGCTTAAGCCAGGACTAGGCCTTAGTTAAATTAAGATATTTAAGCTGCTTTTATAAAAATGCTTAGAAGAACATGTTACAGGTGTGCATCTTGAGAAAGATCAATGGCACCGTCATAGTTTAAGATACGTCAGAGCAAGATATTTTTAGTTGAGACGGCTCAAACATGCATTTTAATCTGGGACTAGTCTTAAACCTCGTCTGTGTAACCGGAGGTAAGGGACCTGGATAATGTATAGAGGGTGCTGGTCCATAAAAGGTTGAAAACCACTGGTTTAAATGTATGTCACTCTGCACACAGACCACGCTCACTTTACTGTGACTAATGAAAAGATCACGATCATGGTTTCAGTTCCCAGCGAACAAACGAACCAGAGCCTAAATGCACCGTAAGACACTGCAGCAGAATTACAGAAGCATAATAAATAACACATGCAATCAATGAACTTTTACCCATATTCCAAGTTTTATTGATTTCAAAATACTTCTTAATATAACTATTTAAGGCTCTATTTTGGATCAAACAACTGCAGCCTTGATTAACATAAAAACACTTGTTTCAAAATGAAAAAAATCAACCCCAAACCAAAAACCTTGTCAATTATATTGTTATCTTTCAATCAATGTAAATCAAAAATTCTGAAACAAGAAACCAGCACAAAAGGCCATTAGATCACTCTTTTCCACGCGCCCCTGTTTTCTCTTCAGCTCGATGGTGTTCAGTTTAGCAGAAACTCACTGAGATGACAGTGACTGATAGCCTAAAGAAAACAAATGAACAAAATCATTTAGAAAAAGTACAGCATTCATGGACCTTGTGAATAGAGTTATATGTGTGTTCATTAGTGATCGACCGATATTGATTTTTTTATAACTGATACCAATTATTTGCATGTTTATGTACCCGATAACCAATATGCATTTACATTTAGCAGACGCTTTTATCCAAAGCGACTTCCAGTGCATTCAGGTTATAAATTTTTTGACAGTATATGTGTTCCCTGGGAATCGAACCCACAACCTTTGCGCTGCCAATGCAATGCTCTACCACTGAGCCACAGGAACATTATTTACTGTTATAAAGTACATAAATAACTGAAGTAAGTCCATTCTTCATTTTGGTTTTTCCTCCTTTCAGTCATCTCAACAAAAAACAGTTGAAAATTAACATTTTCATGTAAAATATTATCTTCAAATTACAACAATAAAAACATTTTATTTATAAAAAGCATCAGCAACACTGATATTAACAATAAGCAAAATAATATTTTCAAATGGAGAAAATAAAGGACAGAAGTCATATCACTTCATTTTAAACTACAGTTTTAGGTTTATAATCTGTTTAATAGACTAAAGAGTGAAGAATAATTCACTGAATAATATTCTCTGGAATATTGAAATAAGCTATAACAAACAAAACATCGTATTTTATTGCATTTCTTAACTGTTTTATCAGAATTATTAAAATGTTTTTGTCTAAATTATGAAAACTGCTGACAGCGCGGTTTATCTATTTACACAGAACTATACTCAAACTGTGATCACTTGCGGAGATAATATATAATTAATTTAGATAGAGATGTATTTATTGGTGAAATAATGGTTCTATAGTAAATGTTAATATAATTTACCGTGTTTCAAACGAGTGAATCTTGTATAAAGTTACATGTGGTGCACTTGGATGGGTCAAATGCAAAGAACTAAATTTCACTGCTGGTTATACTCTGTATAATTATGTATGTGACAAATAAAATAAAAAAATTGAAGAAAAAAAAAATACATATATATATATATTTTTTTTTACAATGCTTAAATATCGGTAAACCGATATATCGGTCAATCTCTAGTGTTCATGTCCTGTTATGCTAAAATAATGAAAAACCACTGAAATGCTCTCATTGTGTAAAGCAAATGTTTTATACCATGTTCCCGAACTGGCAGGTGCAGGGACCTGGATACTTCTTAATATAATCAACTTGTGTTGTAGATACCAGCTTTTGGAAGGTTGCTGTATTAAAGTCACCCTGTGAATATAAAGAGAAATACACACATCTGTCATGTCTACTTTGTGACTAATTCAATCAGAATATTAACCTATTAATGCTATACACAGTTTAAAGATCATTGACAGAAAACACATACCGTATTGGTGAACTTCAACCATTCAGATGAGAATTTATCAGAGAGGTAGATTTCCATGGGTTCGTCGTAATCACTGGGAGTGCTCTGGACATTCTTTTCACATGCAGCCAATCCAAAGACTGAGTGACAGATTCAGAACAGATCAGAACTTGTTTTTTTTTTGTACGATGGTGTTTTAATGCCACGTTAAATAAAAAATCTAAGATTAAAGATTTTGAGAATAAAGTCAAAATTATGAGATAAAGTTTAAATATTACGAGAATATAGTCATATGTTTCGAGAATAAAGAAAATACAGATTTTTTTTTTTACGTGGCACTAAAACGGCGTCGTAATTATGGACACAATGTTTTCAAATAAAAACTAGTGTGAGCCCAACATTTGTTTTTTCCACTTACCTTTACCAACATCGTCAAGGCCTCCGAACATCGATGCAGAGTAACTGCTGGTCATGAATATCACCATCTGCAGCACATATACGTGTGGAGGAATGATTAGAGATCATTAACTCATTCTCTTTACTTAAAGTGGAAGTGAAGCAGTCAGTCAAGTGTGCATTATTTAGGGTCATTGCACACTGAGTCCGAAATTTTTACATGCGTTTTCCCGTTTTGAAACAACGTGAGGTCATATTTATTTTTTTACGTCCGAAAATGTCGGACGAAAATTTCGTACTCCGTGTGAGATGACCTTTAATAAAGGGATTTCCACATTAATTGAAAAATATAACAAACACGATTAATTAAACCATTTTAAAGAAAAAATAAGGTTTTGTTATAGCTTTTAGAGCAAGGGTTATTAAACAAAATCCATCTCTCTCTCTCTCTCTCTCTCTCTCTCTCTATTTTAACGTATATAGAATATACATAAAAAAGTTTTGTAAACATTAATTGAATACATACCTTTGAGAATTGTTCTTTTACACTCATGTTTGTGATTGCGTCAATGAAATCCTTAGAACAAAGCTGTAATAAAACATAGTGTGACTCATTAAACATAACTATAAATAAATATAAAAATAATATTAATGCACTTTATTTAGTTAGTTTATTTTTAAAATAAAACAATAAACTAAATAATAAATAAAGTGTAATATTACTATTATATTTTTAAATAAAAAAGAGTATTAAATAAAAATAAAATGTATTTATAGTATACTCAAAAAAATACAATCCTATTATAAAAAAAATAAAAAAAATAATATGAAATTTCAACATTTTAAAATCAGCAATTAGGTGTATTTGCAGCTGATTTTAGAGCTGACGAGTGAAGTGCGTCACTGAATGAATGAAATGTCTCAGTTTTGTATTTTGCTCTAGATTTATGTATTCAGTGTGAATGGAAATATTATGCACTATTACAATGAGTCAATCTAAAACGGTGATAGTGCTTTAACAGCGGATAACCGTGTCGGTACTTAAATGAGTGGTCTGAACTTTACCCAGAACATTATATATTGGTCTCTTCAGTCTTTGCTTTTTATACTTACTGACTTCTCAGGAAATTCAAACGTGCCTTCTTTTCCCAGACCGGTCATGTAGATGTATATGTTGTCATTCGCTTCACTGCATTAAATGAAAATAACAATGGTTCTTCATTTTAGCTACAAAGTCATATTAAGGGTGAATCCCAATTCTCTGTCTTACCCCTTCCCCTTAGTTTAGCACGTTCACGTGAGAATAAGGGCTAATTCTGGTTTTGATCGAGGAGTAGGGGAAGGGGTAGATACCCCTTAAAACCAAGGGGTACCCAGAACACACCGCGGCCAGATCATCCAGAAAGTCCCATAAAGTATTTTCAGTTTAAATAAATGATGATTAAAAAATTACGACAGTCTTGTTTTGTGCTCTACACAGTCCTGTACATATATATTTGCAACCATGTTCTTAATTGAAATGCTATTTTTCCACGCTAACGTTACATTGCTGATTTGCACAACAGTCCCGCATTTCTCTGACTAGAGAAAAACATTACTAAAGCCCACGCAATCGACATACACACACTTGCAGACGTTAACACGTGTCTCCTCTGGTGACGTAGCAGCAGCTAGCGACGATGTATGATGACGTAACAGTAACCAAGTGTCGTCTCATTTCATAGGGGTATGTTTTCACCCCTAGCTCTTACCACTCGGTTTCGAGGGACAAGGGCTGGGGTAAAACGAAGGGGAAGGGGTAAGACAGAGAAATGGGATTCACCCTAACTGAAAGCAGTAGACTAATTATGGGGCCAAGCAAGCGGCAGATGCGTTCCAGTGGTACATGTTTTCCTGGTGATAATTGTAGACAAAGCAGTTTCCAAAATTCTCATGTAAAATTATTTAGAATGTAATAGAATATATTTTTGACCAGTAGGTAGAGGTCTGCACGGGCTCAAAACTGAAGCCCGAACCCGGCCCGTACCCGAGATTGTCTGACCCAACCCGACCCGACCCGAGCGGCACGGTTAAATTTAGAGCCCGAACCCGACCCGAAATCCCCCCCCCCCCCCCCAACGAATAGCCAACTAAAAAATAAAGGAAAAAGGCTGCATTTCACGATTGCTTGCAAAGAAACAGATTAATCAAGGCTCTGCCATTTCACAAACATTTACCAGTTATGAAAGTTGGTGAACATCAGGTGCAGCGGTCGCATACATTCTGCCGAGTTTAAATCAGACATAAGATCTTAAATAAGATTGTATTTATTTGAATGCATTAATCATTTATTTGAATGAGAGCGAGAGCGAGAGAGAAAGAGTGTGAGAGAGAGAGAGAGCGAGAGAGAGAGAGCGAGCGAGCGAGAGACCGAGAGAGAATGTTGCGCGTGCATGTGAACCTGCGTCTGCGCGCCTCTCTCTACAAGCAATGAGGCTTATTTACTTCAAAAACAGTGATTTTGCCGCCTCATTGCAGATAAATATAATGTTGTGACTTGCGAGTCAGTAGCCTGTCGAAGCTATTTTACTAATAAAAGTTTCCGTGCTGTTTGTGCGCGATCTCTGATACCTGTGTGCAATGTGTGTGTGTGTATCTATGAAAGCAGCGAAGCCTATGCATATAGTTTTGATTTAGCTACAAACCCGAACCCGACCCGAGCCCGAAGCTATCAATTAAACATTAACCCCAAACCCGACAGTATTTCGGGACCCGCGGGTTCGGGTCGGGTAGCAGACCTCTACCAGTAGGTGGTGATGCCATGATCTAATTCATAGAAGTTGCTATGCATTTTGACAAACACACAAAAACACAAAAGATAAACACTACTACGACAGACATATTGATAGTATTGAAAGATATCTTAACAAACAAACAAACCTTTTTATGACCTTTTTTCCAGTGTCCTTCCCTTGAAGAGCAGCAAGGAAGTTTTCGGGGGTCACATCCTTTAAGATCATCGTTGATCATTATTGCCATAAGATATAATTTTGCTCAGAAATGTAATAAAAACATAAAAATAATATTCAACATTACAAATGTTACCTTTCCAGTGTAGTGCTTTGGAACTCCTCTGTACACGTCTCCTAATTCACGCACCGCACCGACAACGACTCCATTAGCTGGGTTTCTGCAGAGAGGGAAGTAAAGGAACATGTTAAACACAATCAGCTCCATCTATCTAGTGCTGTAATGTAGACGTGGCGTACCACAAGGCTCCGTTTTAGGCCCTGTTTTGTTCTCCTTTATCTTCTTCCTTTAGCTGTGATTTTCGTAAGAATCAGATCTCACACCATCTTTATTGTTTTATATGGCTAGTTGTTTTATGTATGTCTTTTAATTTTGTACAGCACTTTGGTTGACACTGTCATTATTAAATGTGCTACATAGATCAATTAAACTAAAATGTATTGTGATGACGTGTTTACATAATAATTCAATCTAGGAAATATTTTTATTTCACTTAAAAAAAAGTTCTGTGCTGTACATTTCTACTGTTCTGATCATAATACTATAGCTTGTGTTATATGAGCTTGACATTAAATCACAAAAAGCTAGCTAACGCTGTTATGAGGGTGTTTCTAAAACACGGCTGAGGGATCTCAATCTCAATCTCTATTTTTTCCTCTTTTGGAAAGTCGTGGGAATGTCATTGTTTATTGAGCATTTTTTTGGTATTTTTTCCTTGTGACAAACTGGAAAGCAAAACTCATGTTTACTGTATAGTCTTTCTTTGGCCCCTCTATGACAGCCCTCGTTTGCTTTTGAGAAGCCCGGGAATGTGACGAGGTCCATTACGCTGTTGTTCTAGCTCTAATAACTAATTAGCAGTACGTTCAGCACCAGATTAAGATCAAATGACTCACTGTTCATTCTGAGCGATGTCATCGTACATCATCACCACAATCTGCTCATCAGGAATCCCATGTTTCTTAATTATCTGATATAAGCTGCACACATTGGCCTAAAATACAAATAAAAAACAGATAGTTTACATGTTCACATGTTACTGTCATCATATAGAAACTCTGCTTCAGCACACCTTGAGAAATATGTCTTGAAAATAAAGAATATAACAAATAAAAGGACAAACCTGATGTTGGTAGTTTTCCCAGCCCTTTGAGCCAGCAACAAGGACAACCCATTTTTCCAGACATTTCTTTAGCCTTTTCAAAGCAAAGTCTGTCAGAATTTAAATATAATAACATTTAAAAGCTACATTGATATTGTTAAAATGCTTTTCATCAGCTAACATATATTAATGATGGGTCATATATTTATAATGCAAAATAAAATAACTAAATTAGGTGACATGTCTGAAGTATTAAGCTCTAATTAACAGTTGTTTTCTGAAGTGCTAAAAAGTCAATCACTCATCATAATGTTAAAAATACTAACATAATTAAATACAAACGCTAAAGAGTTTAGTGATTGAGATTATTAATGTAGGTAATTGGATCATATGTCATCATACCAGCGATGAGTGTCAGGTGTTCTTCTGTAAAGTCGTTTTCGGATGGTTTTAGTCAGAAGATCAGTGTCTTTATAAAGGCATTTTCTTTCTGGGTGGAGAGTCCATGCTGGTGGGAGGGTCTTTATTATTATGCAATATTTTACATATTTACTTTAATTGACGGCCGTTAAAGTGGAAGAATGTGCTGCTCCCCATTATTTGCACATGTGTTATCACATCTCATCAGCGTGAACAATTCTGAATAATTTGTGTCATTTTTTGTCTGTTGCACAACAGACATATATTTATTGTGTAATAGTTCACTTCTGAGTGCACATTACAGGTTTGCTCTCAGATCTCTTCATTACATTAGATTAACCCGATCTCATTAAAGTTGTGGTTCGTTTAGAAAACACTGCCATTTATAATGTCTCATACATTTACATATTAGTGCATGAAAACAGCTTCGTTTGGAAATTAGAAAAAGTATTTTTCCCCTTGTATTTTCTGTAAATATAATAAGTGTACAGTATTTGTGCACATGTATGTGTGCATGACCGACAAAGCGCCGTGCATTGAACATGCTGAAGACTCAATAGCAGTGTTTTACATTTTTCATCGTTAAGAGCTAATTGTTTGATGGATTGTGTGCAAAAAGAGCATTCTGAGAAGATTTCCAAAACTTTGTGAATACTTTAAAACAGTTTGGAATTAGATTTGAGTTGATTGGGTTTTAAACTGTTTAAATTTGAGGTTAGTAACTATGTTGGTGGTGGTGGGTGGGTGGGGGTTATAGAAGAAGTGTTAAATACTTGTTGAAGCATCCTTTGTTAGTGCAGTTTTGTCCATTCATCACGTTGTGTGTGGTTGTTTAGGCGTGATCAGGTAAATGTGTTGTGTGACATACATTGTGCAGATATTTCCACTGAATCAGACACACTAGGATAGGAGAGAGTGTATGTGTTGTAATGCCAACGATCTTTTTCTTTTGGTAGGTAGTTTCGATTACAAAATGATTAAAATGATTAAAACGATTACATTATTTTATTTAAAGTTTTTCTTTTTTCGGCACCTCTTATGCTCCTCTTCCCACCTTTTGTTGTGTTATTATATTGTTCCCCTGTTCTTTTGTAAATACTGTTCTCATTTTTATTAACTTTAACACATTAAAACACAACAAGCATGACACATACAGAAGTAAAGAGGGAGCATGAATAAAAACAATATCAAGAATGAAAAAAAAGTTTAAGATATATAAATACTTAAATGGAAAAATACAGCTGAACCAACACAAAATGTGTAGGGAATGAAACATATAGTTTAATGCCAGCTGTTTAGAAAGGCTGACTTATCACTAATACAAGACATCAAATTATTTTTCGAAATAGTTAAGTTAAAAAGCCATCTGGCATCATCATATTCCCTAGAAATTAATTTGTTCTGAATTTTTGTCACGTTTAGAAAACTTTTTAGGCAATGTTGCATAAGTTCCAGAAAAGATCCCCCTCCTATGTGGGTCGGTTTAGGGGTAGGGTTCGTAGAACTGTTTTTTTATTTACACCACGGACCAGTTACGGCGGGGGGTGGGGGGGTCTTTAAAACAGGTTTATTAATTTTTTCAACACATGTTCACTTTCTGCATGACTGAAGTTAAGACGTTCACAGAACTATTGTGCAAAGTTGCTTGTGTGATAACCATCGGCTCGCCTTCATGATTTAAAACAGAAATATGTCCAGTATTGTGACATAACCGTATACCCCATGCATATGTATCTTAAACGCAGGGATAGATGAAAGAGGAATCTGCCGCGCTGTCTGCAACACGTCTCTGGTCCGTATATCACTGAGCACCTGCGATCTGTTCAAGCCCTAATAGACAATATGACTGATCAGAGCAATTTTTTATTTACTAATTTAACATGAAATCGTCCAAATGTTACTCCATATCAATCGCATACAACGAAAATACAGAATAATTAGAACAATCATGCACAATAAATAACACACACATGTTTCCCCCAGAACGCTCTCGCAACCCGGTATGAATTCTTCCACTGACCGGTAGCGGGTCGTGACCCGATAGGAATTCTTCCACGGACCGGTAGCGGGTCGCAACCCAATAGGAATTCTTCCACGGACCGGTATTTGGTCACGACCCGATAGGAATTCTTCCACGGACCGGTAGCGGGTCGTGACCCAATAGGAATTCTTCCACGGACCGGTAGCGGGTCGCGACCCGATAGGAATTCTTCCACGGACCGGTAGCGGGTCGCGACCCGATAGGAATTCTTCCACGTACCGGTAGCGGGTCGCGACCCGGTGGTTGGGGACCTCTGGTGTAGAATATACAGTTTGTACAGTATAAAAACCCTTACGCCTATGGAGAGTCCCTATAAAATATAAAAAACAACGTGTATCCATAATGTCCTCACTATTCAAAAATGCCCTCATTAATATAGGAAAACAGAATTAACACCAATACACTGGAGAAATCGTTTTTCTATTATAATCTAATGTTGTGCATAGGCTTCTGTGAGGGTTATATGTTCTCAGTAATGTAGTGAAACCAATGTTTTTGTGTGTGTTTGCATGTTTGTGTGTCCAATCGCATATCTCTACCACCGATTCCTCCTAAAACAAAAGAAGCTAAACCTTACCAAAATTAAGTTTATTCAAGTGAGCTATTAGTATATTAATTTTAACTAAAAATAAGAATGTATACTTTCAGTCTACTTTTTATTAACTTTTTAGAAATATACTTAAAATTAGAATACTGACACTCGAAATATATTTTGAAATGTACCCAATCATTGGATCAAGATATACAGTTAGGTCCATATATATTTGGACACTTACACGATTTTCATAAATTCGGCTCTGTATGCCACCAGAACAGAATTAAAAATAAAACAATCAAGATAAAATTGAAGTGCAGACTTTAAGTTTTATTCTTACAACCGTTTTATACACACTCCCCCCATTTTCAGAGGCTCAAATGTAATCTGACAAATAAATATAATCATAATTAAAATGTAATATTTTGTTGAGAATGCTTTGCAGGTGAGAATGCTGGTAAGCCCTGCTGGTAAGATCCGACGAGTGCCTTAAGTCTGTAACTCATGGACATCAGCAGAGCCTGGGTTTCTTCTTTGTTAAGCTTTTCTAGGTCTTTACTGCAGCTGACTTCAGTTGTTGTTTGTTTGTGGCTCTTGCTGTCTTTAGTTTTGTCTTCAGCGAGTGAAATGCAGCTCAATCAGATTGAGATCAGGAGATTGACTCGGCCATTGCAGAATATTCCACTTTTTTAACCTTCAAAAACTCCTGGGTTGCTTTTTCTGAATGTTTTGGGTCATCATCCATTTGTACTCTGAAGCGCCGCTGAATCAGCTTCTCTACATTTGACTGAATCTGAGCAGAGAGTATATCTCTATACTCTTCAGAATTTATCCGTCTGCTTCTGTCTTTTGTCTCATCATCACTAAACACTTCTGTCTCATCATCACTAAACACAGTAACCCAGAGCTACTGAAGCCATGCAGCTCATGATCACTGCTCCATGTTCCCATTCAGTCAGTCACGTTCGACGTACGTCGGACTGACCAACGAATAGGAATCTCGCTAGAGAGACCAATCTGCTTCGAGTGGCAATCACTCCGGAATGCCGCCAAGCCTTCAGCCTGTAGTCGGTCCCCTTGTTTCTTCTGCAGGAGTGTCCCTAGAGCAGGTGTGGTCTTCATGGATGCCTTTGCTGCCCAGCTGGGTTGCCACGTACAATGGGCATGCAGTGTTAGGGGTGTGGACGGGTGCCCAACTGCTTTGGCAAATCAACTGCCTCGAGTTGCTAGCAGTATGCCTTGCCCTGGGCCGCCTGAAAGTGCTGTTACGGGGCAAGCATGTGCTGGTCCGCACAGACAACACTGCGACCGTTGAGTACATCAACCATCAGAGAGTTTGGTGAGGCTCAGGTTGACCTGTTCAGGTAGAAATTCTACTCCCTGTCCGGGGGAACACTTGGTACAGATGGACTGGCGCACAACTGGCCCCGGGGCCTTCGCAAATATGTGTTTCCCCCAGTGACCTTACTTGCACCGACCTTGTGCAAAGTCAGGGAGAACGAGGAGCAGGTCCCCTGCAAGTTGCGCCCTGTTGGCCCGACCGGACCTAGTTGCCGGAACTCATGCTCCTCGCGACAGTCCCTCCCTGGCGAATCCCTCTGAGGAAGAACCTTATTTCTCAAAGATGGGGCATCCTTTGGCATCCACGTCCAGACCTCTGGAAACTCCATGTCTGGTCCCTGGAAAGAAGGGACTCGGAGGTTCTAGGTGAATGAATATGTGTCACGGTGCGCTGGGGACGAATGAGTGAGGACACGGGGATACACTTGAACAAAACAATCTTTAATCCTTTCAAACTTAGAGACATCTAGAAGACATATAACTGTAGACAAAGGACCAGGGAAGAACACAGGACTTATAAAGACAGGGAAATCAAGGAGCAAACGACATGATGAATAAATACAAAACAGGTCATAAGAATCAATTATGATTAACCAAATATGAGAACACAGGAAACTGACCAAATAAGGGCAAAACGCAACTAAACGGGAACAAACATGTGACAGATCGCCCCCCCCTCCCGGACAGCATGTCCTGCGCCATAAAAGTATCCCCCATCGGGGAGGGGGGGCGGGCACCCTGGAGGCTGGGGCAGGACAGGGACAGAGGAAAGCCTCCAGGGGGCGGAACAGGCAGACCCGGGGAGCCATGGCGGGTCAGGGGACTCCGGCGGCCATGGTGGGTCAGGGGACTCCGGCGGCCATGGCGGGTCAGGGGACTCCGGCGGCCATGGCGTGGTCAAGGGACTCCTGCGGCCATGGCGTGGTCAGGGGACTCCGGCGGCCATGGCGTGGTCAGGGGACTCCGGTGGCCATGGCGTGGTCAGGTGACTCCGGCGGTCATGGCGGGTCAGGGGACTCCAGCGGCCATGGCGTGGTCAGGGTACTCCGGCGGCCATGGCGGGTCAGGGGACTCCGGCGACCATGGCGGGGTCAGGGGACTCCGGCGGCCATGGCGGGTCCACCGTGGCCCTAGCTGGCTTGGAAATATGCCACATTTTCTTGGGGAAATCTAAGAAGTCTGGGGGGTATTCTGGAGGAGCGGGCCCTGGACTCCAAGACATCCCCTAATATTCTATTAATAGTCCTAGGGGCACATGCTATAAAACTCCAGATTGTGGTAATCTACCGTCCCCCTGGTCAAATTCTAGCCCCCTTCCTAGAGGAGCTGGATGGGTTGCTGTCCTCTTTCATGGAGGATGGAACTCCACTCTTAGTTTTTGGCGATTTCAACATTCATCTAGAAAAGCCTTATGCTACAGACTTTCATTCGCTCTTAGCTTCATTTGATCTCAAACGCCTTACCACTACTAGCACTCACAAATCAGGCAACCAACTTGATTTAATTTACACGATTGTACTGCAGATAACATTCTGGTACAACCACTACATATCTCTGACCATTTCTTCATTAAATTCACATTACACTTTGCTACCAGGGTGCCACCAACCCCTTACGGTTACTTTTAGGCGAAACCTACGCTCCCTTTCTCCCTCCCATCTTTCCTCTGTAGTATCCTCCTCTCTTCCCTCACCTACCCATTTCTCATCTCTGGATGTGAATGCTGCTACTGATACTTTATGCTCTACTTTAACCACTTGTCTAGATGACATTTGTCCTCTCTCCTCCAGGCCAGCACGGACTGCCTTCTAACCCCTGGTTATCTGATGTTCTTCGTGAACATCGGACCAGACTCCGAGCGGCAGAGAGAAAATGGCGAAAATCAAACGAGCCGTCGGACCTGAGTATGTATCAATTGTTTCTTTCATCTTTCTCTGCTGAAGTCCACACTGCCAAATCATCACATTTCCATAACAAGATCAACAATGCTCCAGATATGTGATCTCTTCAGAACATTTAATTCTCTCCTCTGTCCCCCTCCACCACCTCCCACCACTTCTATCACAGCTGATGACTTTGCAACTTTTTTTACAAACAAAACTAAAACAGTCAGCAGTCAGTTTTCACCTCCACTCACACAGGACCCCCAACCAACTAGATCCACTGCTCAAACTCCCATCTTCTCCTTCTGTCCCCTCACTGAGGCGGAAGTATCCAAACTTCTCCTCTCCAGCCATCCTACAACATGTCCTCTAGACCCTATCCCCTCACACCTTCTCCAAGCAATCTCTCCACACTCCTACCAGCACTCACACACATTATCAACATCTCTCCTCACAGGCATCTTCCCCACTGCATTCAAGCAGGCTCGGGTAACCCCACTGCTCAAAAACCTACATTAAACACTTCTCTTTTGGAAAACTACAGACCTATCTCTCCTTCCATTCATTGCCAAAACACTCGAACGAGTTGTCTTTAACCAGGTCTCATTGTTTCTTTCACAGAACAACAAACTGGACACTAAACAGTCAGGTTTCAGGAGTGGCCATTCAACTGAGACTGCGCTACTATCGGTCACTGAAGCCCTGCGAATTGCAAAAGCCAATTCCAAATCATCAGTCCTCATTCTGCTGGATCTGTCTGCCGCTTTGACACTGTCAATCATCAGATCCTCCTGTCCACCTCTCATCACTGGATATCACTGGGATTCCACTCGCTGGTTTGAATCCTATCTCACTGGTCGGTCTTTCAGGGTGGCCTGGGAGGGAGGTATCCAAAGCACATAAATTGGTCACTGGGGTTCCCCAGGGATCGGGTTCTTGGACCCCTCCTCTTCTCCACATACACTACATCACTGGCTCCCATCATACAGGCACATGGCTTCTCCTACCACTTCTATGCTGATGACACACAGCTCTATCTCTCATTTCGACCAGATGATCCAACGGTAGCTGCACGGATCTCAGGCTGCCTGGCGGACATCTCGGCATGGATGAAAACCATCTACAGCTCAACCTGGCAAAGACTGAGCTTCTTGTCTTCCCTGCAACTCCAACTCTACAGCATGATTTCACGATTCAGTTAGGTTCGTCAACAATTACCCCATCAGCTTCGGTCAGAAATCTTGGTGTAATCTTCGATGACCAGCTGACCTTCAAAGAGCACATTGCAAAGACTGCTCGATCTTGCAGGTTTGCACTTCACAACATCAGAAAGATCAGGCCCTTTCTGACAGAGCATGCTGCACAACTTCTTGTCCAGGCCCTTGTCATTTCTAGACTGGACTACTGCAATGCTCTTCTAGCTGGACTTCCATCAAACACAATCAAACCTCTACAAATGATTCAGAATGCAGCAGCACGACTGGTCTTCAACGAGCCCAAGAGAGCCCATGTTACACCTCTCTTTGTCTCCTTGCACTGGCTACCAGTTGCAGCTCGCATCCAGTTCAAGACACTGATGCTTGCATATAGAACAATCACAGGCTCAGCACCCACCTACTTCCACTCACTATTACGAATCTACATCCCTCCAGAAGCCTGAGATCTGCTAGTGAGCGACGCTCGTGGTACCATCACAGAGAGGCTCAAAATCACTCTCCAGAACATTCTCTTTCACCGTTCCTGGCCGGTGGAATGATCTTCCACCCCATCCGAATACTGGATCCCTGTCAATTTTCAAGCAACAACTGAAAACTCATCTCTTTCAACTCTACTTGACTATATAAAAAAAAAAAAAAAAAAAAACTCTTTCACTTTTCAAAATCTTCATCTTTCTCTTTATCTTTCTCTCCTTCCCTTGCTAGCTTGTACTTATTTGAACAATGTCTGAGACTTGGTGTTATTGGCACTTCCTCTGTATGTTTGCCTCTTCAAGATTAATCGCTTTATGTACTCCCCAATTGTAAGTCGCTTTGGATAAAAGCATCTGCTAAATGACTAAATGTAAATGTAAATGTGTGATTGCCGGCAGGCACAATACCCTGATTACATGGGTGGTTTGACCAATGCAGGACAGCTATTCATCAAGGAGCTGATCAAAGATCTTGTCATGTCATATGAAGAGGCGCTTGAACGGCACGCGCCACTTTCTAAACCATATTACAGAGGCAAGATGGGAAGATGTGGGAAAGAAAAACAAAACACCACCAACCGGCCACAGGAGGACAAATTGAAGAGGAAGAGGTGCACCATCTGCCCTGCTGCCAAAGACAGAAAAGTCAGAAGCTGACGTGTCCAGTGCTCCAGGCCTGTGTGCAAGGAGCACAAACTTTGTCATTTGTGAGGATGTAAGCACCGAGATGGCAATTTAAAATAGTGCTGTACACACATGATTTTAACGACATGCTGCAGTGTTGTTTAAACAAAAGTTAATTCAACTTATAAATTAAACATTAAACTGAGAAGAGTTTAAAGTAATTAAAGTCACCGAATATGTATGTGTCGGTATAATACTGTGTGCTTTTCTTTTATCTTGTTTAGATGATCATCCAGTGGTCAGGCTGTTCAGGAAACTAATATAGTTTTTTGTATATTTGTTTTAGGTTTCAAGCCTACAAGAGGAATCAGGTTTAGAAATCACAAGTTTTACAATCAATGGATGCATTACATTTTCACTCCCACCTCTACTTAATAAATCACCAAAGTATCAAAAGAAAACAAAACTCGACAGCACCATGGAAGGGATTATTGTTCTAAATACATTTCCAAAAGAGTGATTCATTCTTCATGAATGTGCACGTGAGACCTTATTTCTTCAGAAACGGATCAATTTCAGGTTAACCGAAGGTTTATGGATAACTTTCATAGCTGGAATGTTTGGTTGGGGGGGGGTGGGACATGTGCCCACTAGTATTATTCTCCCAGTCGACTGTCACCACCACTTTTTTAAAACCATTGCAAAAATAGGCCTAACGTGTAAGGCTTATAACACAAAAGAAAAGCATCTCCAATCTGTCTTTCTTCGAAATCCATTCATATCGCCGAACAGAAAATACATTAGAGCCGGTCACATAGGCCTGAACTTTAAACCTCGTCACACACATATTTAGGATCATTAAACAATAAACAACATAATAATACATAGTAGCGGGTCGCGCCCCAGTGGTTGGGGACCTCTGGTGTAGAATATACAGTTTGTGCAGTATAAAAACCATTACGCCTATGGAGAGTCCCTATAAAATATAGGGACTCTCCATAGGCCCTATAAAATATCAAAAACAACGTGTGTGTGTAGGTTTTATTATACTTGTGAGGTCCATAATGTCCTCACTATTCAAAAATGCCCTCATTAATATAGGAAAGCAGAATTAACACCAATACACTGGAGAAATCGTTTTTCTATTTTAATCTAATGTTGTGCATAGGCTTCTGTGAGGGTTATATGTTCTCAGTAATGTAGTGAAACCAATGTTTTTGTGTGTGTTTGCATGTTTGTGTGTCCAATCGCATATCTCTACCACCGATTCCTCCTAAAACAAAAGAAGCTAAACCTTACCAAAATTAAGTTTATTCAAGTGAGCTATTAGTATATTAATTTTAACTAAAAATAAGAATGTATACTTTCAGTCTACTTTTTATAAACTTTTTAGAAATATACTTAAAATTAGAATACTGACACTCGAAATATATTTTGAAATGTACCCAATCATTGGATCAAGATATACAGTTAGGTCCATATATATTTGGACACTTACACGATTTTCATAAATTCGGCTCTGTATGCCACCAGAACAGAATTAAAAATAAAACAATCAAGATAAAATTGAAGTGCAGACTTTAAGTTTTATACTTACAACCGTTTTATACACACTCCCCCCATTTTCAGAGGCTCAAATGTAATCTGACAAATAAATATAATCATAAATAAAATGTGATATTTTGTTGGAATGCTTTGCAGGTGAGAATGCTGGTAAGCCCTGCTGGAAAGATCCGACGAGTGCCTTAAGTCTGTAACTCATGGACATCAGCAGAGCCTGGGTTTCTTCTTTGTTAAGCTTTTCTAGGTCTTTACTGCAGCTGACTTCAGTTGTTGTTTGTTTGTGGCTCTTGCTGTCTTTAGTTTTGTCTTCAGCGAGTGAAATGCAGCTCAATCAGATTGAGATCAGGAGATTGACTCGGCCATTGCAGAATATTCCACTTTTTTAACCTTCAAAAACTCCTGGGTTGCTTTTTCTGAATGTTTTGGGTCATCATCCATTTGTACTCTGAAGCGCCGCTGAATCAGCTTCTCTACATTTGACTGAATCTGAGCAGAGAGTATATCTCTATACTCTTCAGAATTTATCCGTCTGCTTCTGTCTTCTGTCTCATCATCACTAAACACTTCTGTCTCATCATCACTAAACACAGTAACCCAGAGCTACTGAAGCCATGCAGCTCATGATCACTGCTCCATGTTCCCATTCAGTCAGTCACGTTCGGCACGTCGGACTGACCAACGAATAGGAATCTCGCTAGAGACCAATCTGCTTCGAGTGGCAATCACTCCGAATGCCGCCAAGCCTTCAGCCTGTAGTCGGTCCCCTTGTTTCTTCTGCAGGAGTGTCCCTAGAGCAGGTGTGGTCTTCATGGATGCCTTTGCTGCCCAGCTGGGTTGCCAGGTACAATGGGCATGCAGTGTTAGGTGTGGACGGCGCCCAACTGCTTTGGCAAATTAACTGCCTCGAGTTGCTAGCAGTATGCCTTGCCCTGGGCCGCCTGAAAGTGCTGTTAGGCAAGCATGTGCTGGTCCGCACAGAAAAACGTTGAGTACATCAACCATCAGAGAGTTTGGTGAGGCTCAGGTTGACCTGTTCAGGTAGAAATTCTACTCCCTGTCCGGGGGAACACTTGGTACAGATGGACTGTCGCACAGCTGGCCCCGGGGCCTTCGCAAATATGTGTTTCCCCCAGTGACCTTACTTGCACCGACCTTGTGCAAAGTCAGGGAGAACGAGGAGCAGGTCCCCTGCTAGTTGCGCCCTATTGGCCCGACCGGACCTAGTTACCGGAACTCATGCTCCTCGCGACAGTCCCTCCCTGGCGAATCCCTCTGAGGAAGAACCTTATTTCTCAAAGATGGGGCATCCTTTGGCACCCACGTCCAGACCTCTGGAAACTCCATGTCTGGTCCCTGGAAAGAAGGGACTCGGAGGTTCTAGGTGAATGAATATGTGTCACGGTGCGCTGGGGACGAATGAGTGAGGACACGGGGATACACTTGAACAAAACAATCTTTAATCCTTTCAAACTTAGAGACATCTAGAAGACATATAACAGTAGACAAAGGACCAGGGAAGAACACAGGACTTATAAAGACAGGGAAATCAAGGAGCAAACGACATGATGAATAAATACAAAACAGGTCATAAGAATCAATTATGATTAACCAAATATGAGAACACAGGAAACTGACCAAATAAGGGCAAAACGCAACTAAACGGGAACAAACATGTGACAGATCGCCCCCCCCTCCCGGACAGCATGTCCTGCGCCATAAAAGTATCCCCCATCGGGGAGGGGGGGCGGGCACCCTGGAGGCTGGGGCAGGACAGGGACAGAGGAAAGCCTCCAGGGGGCGGAACAGGCAGACCCGGGGAGCCATGGCGGGTCAGGGGACTCCTGCGGCCATGGCGTGGTCAGGGGACTCTGGCGGCCATGGCGGGTCAGGGGACTCCGGCGGCCATGGCGTGGTCAGGGGACTCCTGCGGCCATGGCGTGGTCAGGGGACTCCGGCGGCCATGGCGTGGTCAGGGGACTGCGGCGGCCATGGCGTGGTCAGGTGACTCCGGCGGCCATGGTGGTTCAGGGGACTCCGGCGGCCATGGCGTGGTCAGGGGACTCCGGCGGCCATGGCGTGGTCAGGGGACTCCGGGGAGCCATGGCGGGTCCACCGTGGCCCTAGCTGGCTTGGAAATATGCCACATTTTCTTGGGGAAATCTAAGAAGTCTGGGGGGTATTCTTGAGGAGCAGGTCCTGGAGGAGCGGGCCCTGGACTCCAAGACATCCCCTAATATTCTATTAATAGTCCTAGGGGCACGTGTGTGATTTCCGGCAGGCACAATACCCTGATTACATGGGTGGTTTGACCAATGCAGGATAGCTATTCATCAAGGAGCTGATCAAAGATCTTGTCATGTCATATGAAGAGACGCTTGAACGGCACGCGCCACCTTCTAAACCATATTACAGAGGCAAGATGGGAAGATGTGGGAAAGAAAAACAAAACACCACCAACCGGCCACAGGAGGACAAATTGAAGAGAAAGAGGTGCACCATCTGCCCTGCTGCCAAAGACAGAAAAGTCAGAAGCTGACGTGTCCAGTGCTTCAGGCCTGTGTGCAAGGAGCACAAACTTTGTCATTTGTGAGGATGTAAGCACCGAGATGGCAATTTGAAATAGTGCTGTACACACATGATTTTAACGACATGCTGCAGTGTTGTTTAAACAAAAGTTAATTCAACTTATAAATTAAACATTAAACTGAGAAGAGTTTAAAGTAATTAAAGTCACCGAATATTTATGTGTCGGTATAATACTGTGTGCTTTTCTTTTATCTTGTTTAGATGATCATCCAGTGGTCAGGCTGTTCAGGAAACTAATATAGTTTTTTGTTCATTTGTTTTAGGTTTCAAGCCTACAAGAGGAATCAGGTTTAGAAATCACAGGTTTTACAATCAATGGATGCATTACATTTTCACTCCCACCTATACTTAAGAAATCACCAAAGTAACAAAAGAAAAAAAAACTCGACAGCACCATGGAAGGGATTATTGTTCTAAATACATTTCCAAAAGAGTGATTCATTCTTTATGAATATGCGTGTGAGACCTTATTTCTTCAGAAACTTACCAGTTTCAGGTTAACCTAAGGAAGGTTTATGGATGACTTTCAAAGCTGGAATGTTTGGGTGGGGTAGTTGGGACATGTGCCCACTAGTATTATTCTCCCAGTCGACTGTCACCACCACTTTTTTAAAACCATTGCAAAAATAGGCCTAACGTGTAAGGCTTATAACACAAAAGAAAAGCATCTCCAATCTGTCGTTCTTCGAAATCCATTCATATCGCCTAACAGAAAATACATTAGAGCCGGCCACACAGGCCTGAACTTTAAACCTCGTCACACACATATTTAAGATCATTAAATAATAAACAACATAATAATACATAGTAGCGGGTTGCGCCCCAGTGGTTGGGGACCTCTGGTGTAGAATATACAGTTTGTGCAGTATAAAACCCTTACGCCTATGGAGAGTCCTTATAAAATATAAAAAACAACGTGTGTGTGTATGTTTTATTATACTTGTGAGGTCCATAATGTCCTCACTATTCAAAAATGCCCTCATTAATATAGGAAAACAGAATTAACACCAATACACTGGAGAAATCGTTTTTCTATTTTAATCTAATGTTGTGCATAGGCTTCTGTGAGGGTTATATGTTCTCAGTAATGTAGTGAAACCAATGTTTTTGTGTGTGTTTGCATGTTTGTGTGTCCAATCGCATATCTCTACCACCGATTCCTCCTAAAACAAAAGAAGCTAAACCTTACCAAAATTAAGTTTATTCAAGTGAGCTATTAGTATATTAATTTTAACTAAAAATAAGAATGTATACTTTCAGTCTACTGTAAGACTGGTGCCAATGTGTCTGTGCCAATGTGTCTGGGCCCCCCTCTAGAGGACAAAAGGCCCCCCTGAGAATCCACAAAAGCTGTCTCTTGCATATGTCATCCAGGACGCAGCACACTGGGGAATCCACAAAGCTGTCTCTTGCATATGTAACAGTAACATCCAGGGGTGCAGCACACTGGGGATCCACACCCTGTACTGACGGCCCCATCATTTCCCTCTCCACTGAGAATTCACTGAACAATCCATGCAATGTAATATGTACAAATAAGTAACCATACATGTTTGATATCTTTTGAAATGTCTCAGTGCCTGGTAAAATGGTCTCATCATCCCAATCATAATGAAAAGCTAAAGAAGTTCTAAAATCTGAGAAGAATAGTGTACAGCAGGGGACGTGCCTTCCCTGATTTCCTACTCAAAACACCTCCTGTATGTAAATAAGTAATCCTGGCCACAGGATCTCCAGAAGCCTTTGGTGGCCAATTCTAAAGACTTATTATAATGACAAGATACCTGGGTACCCACCTGGGTGGGTCTATTGAATTCTGGGTATATATGAAAAGGGACACAAACATCTGGGAGTCAGTAAACTGATTGCCCGCATATGTCACGTGTAGTTTTCATTGCCAGGTAGTAATTTCTACAAGTTCTTCAATTCCTGAATTATTGTTATGTTATGGTTAACCGTTGATTCTATTCTTGTAACATTGGAGCTTTGAATTATTGTTTTGATTACCTGGTCAATAAATTGTAACGTTTGATTCTATTCTAAATGCCTCTGAAGATTGCTTTCTCTCTACTAGATTAGTGGATTCGTATATTTCCGCAAGCCTCGTCAGTTTTAGCGACGGCCTAATATCCGGCATCTTTTAAGTGTGCTTGGGTGTAGGGACGGGTTAATTCCGTCAATGACGGTGAACGCCGTCTGATCAGATTGAATTCGCACGCCCACCTCTGACTTTTGATTAATGTTACTTTAAACAAAGATTTGGCCAACCCAAAGCTATTACGAGTGTAGTATATTGATCTGCTAACATATCTGATAGTGGCCAAAACCCTTTACTGAAGTAAACGATTGAACTCGAGTTCTGAGGGGTGCCCCATGAGGGTTATTCGATGTCTCTGATTGTGTACGCGTGAATTTACGGCAAATCTTCAGATACGTAACCATAATTTACCTCTGACTGATGACCGGGCCTGGACGAGATTGTGTCCGTGAGATCTGTGGAAAACAGGACCTCTGAGCGATATAGCTTCCTATGTCTGGACGGGTAAAGTAATGAAAAGAGCTGATAAGAATAATCAATCATTCGTTCCTGTTTTAATGATGCACAGACATCATTAAAACCCTTTTTCATTTTATGGAGTCAGATGAAATAACGAGATAAAATATATAAGAAGAAGTGTTCCATTTTAATGTTCTTGTTGTGTCGTGAAAAGGAAAGATCGTAACACGCAAAGCCCTTCACCCGCTGAACGACTGCCGTCATTGGATCGTTCAGCCGGGTCCTCATACAGTGGTGACCCGCCGGCGTGATCTCGTAAAGGCGAGAACGCGATTCTCGCAGAGACGAGTACGTCATTCCAGCCGCGACATTCAACTTGAACTCTCCTTGGAACGTGAGGTTTGATATCCTTCTCATCAATATCCAGCTGCTGTGGTAAGCATATTCTTTGTTGCCTTTTAAAAGTTGAGGGAAATGTTGTTTACACCATATAGACACATTTTGTAGAACGGGTCGGTATACCCATTTTGAAACCGGAACCGAAAAACCGGTGGTATTAAGAATTAGACGAGAAACAACATGTATTTTCAGGGAAACCACAGCAGCAGAGGAGATCAGGAGATAATGGAAGTTTAGGAATACAATTACAAAAATCCTTGTTCGGTTAAGCGACAAGGGATTCAATTTGAAGTGGAACAACAACGAAATAACATCCTGGTATTCTGCCGAGGGTGCAGACTAAAATCAAATCAAAATACAAGAAAATTCCCGCTGCAATTGTTTATTTGCTTCGTCATAACGACCTCGACCATGACCGAGAAACGAAAAACAATAACAAATATCAAAGAAATCGAAGAGTGCGATCTGACGAATTACAAAAGTTAAGAAAGCAAGTCGAAATGTTTGCATACGAGCAACGGGTGGGCTAGACAACGAAGAAATGGCTACAAAAATTGATCAAGTTCAAGGGAAACTAATTACATATAGTAATTACATATCTGCGCTCGAAGATTGTTGCGACAAAACAGGTTTTCCAGTTGCCGCAGTTAAACAAGCAGCACTGGATGAAACCGAGTTAAAGGCGCAAACTGAAAGCGAAGATGAGGACACTGCGTTGGCGTGTAACAATAGGCCACGCAGAGAAACTCGTAATCGAGCTCTCGTGAGTCTGTGGCCAGAAAAACAGAGCCTCACGAAGCCCAATAAAGACCGAACCAAATCAAACGACTCGCCAAAAGGCAGTTAAAATCGCAGTGTTAAAAACCATGAAAATGCGGATGATGATATCACAACAATCAGCCGCCCGTTAACATGCGGAGAATGCTCTAGGCACAAACAAGTCGTAGGAACTATGCCGAGAAAAGGGCCTTTTCAACCCTACTGGGAAGCATTGATGCTACAGGCTAATGTCTACAAACTAGAGGTTAGAGACGTATGGCAAATAGCCCTCCTCACTATCCCTGAGGAGCTCAGACCGAAACTAAACACAGAAATGAAATCCGCAACATAATGAACAGAGTAAATGACGAAACCGGGAAGGATTTATGAACGTCTAAAACAGGCATTATTAGACATGAGGGGACCGACACATGCAGACTGGAGCAAAATATTAGAAATCAAACAAGCAGGTAATGAGTCATTTGAAACGTACGCTGAACGGTTATGGGTAACATACAGAGAGCACTCAGGCCTTGAAAATGCAGACCGCAACCATGACGCATTGCAGCTTGTTAAAAACAATGCCGGCATCCCGTTCAAAAGCGTTATCAAATGGCGTCGACCCAGCCGAAAACACGTTCAGAGCAATAGTAGATTGGGGTTCAAGAATAGAAAACAGATGGCGATTAAAACCCGCGGCGTTCCGCACAGTGGTTAACAGAAGGAACAGCACAGATAAATTTAGCCAAAGGTCTCCAAATAAAATGATATGCCATTATTGCAGAAAGACTAACCATGTAGTGCGAGATTGTCAAAAAAGAGAAAAAGATTTAAAAAAACAAGCGAAGCATTACCAAAACGCCCCTAGCGACAACTCTGAGCTGTTGAAACAATTCGTAGCTTCATGATAAAACATTTTAACATCATAACTTCGATTTGGCAGGAGGTTAGAACACGCGATCCTCGCTCTCCGTCGTTAAAGTGCCTCGCACATCATCGAAAATCCAGATGAAACG
This sequence comes from Gymnocypris eckloni scoliostomus, assembly GCA_027564155.1. Classification (NCBI taxonomy): domain Eukaryota; kingdom Metazoa; phylum Chordata; class Actinopteri; order Cypriniformes; family Cyprinidae; genus Gymnocypris; species Gymnocypris eckloni. Next base: position 28,341,511 of record CM050430.1, on the reverse strand, counting down.
AGAAAAACAACAACATCACAGATCAATTAGCCAAATTAGCAGCACCAAAGGGAGATGAATGGAAGCCTGACAGACTGGTTGTTCCTGCCGTGAGTGCGATTCAAACTATTCCTATTGACTTGAAACAGTACCAACAAGAACTGTGGAGTTCTGATGGAGAGCTGACACCGCACCTGCAGCAGGACCAACTAGTCAAGGTCACTGAAGGCATAATTTTAAGAGACGATAAATACATTGTTCCAGAAGCCCTCCAGAAACCAGTGATGAAGTTGTACCACGATTATGCACACGTATCAGCTCCAAAACACAACAGCTGATCCAAAAACTTCTGGTGGCCACAAATGGCATCAGACATTCAAAGATGGTGTGACACATGCATCGTATGTGCCTCCACTAACCAAGGCAAGCCTGGCCATACAAAACTGTGTAGACCAGAACCACCCAAGGGACCTTGGGAGTTACTCCAATTGGATTTCATAAGCCCACTACCTAGTGCCAAAGCGGGATATCGTTATTACCTTGTGATAACTGACAAATTTTCCAATTTAACAGTTCAAACACAGTGGCACGAGTAGTAGCGAATCAAATCCTCCCACTCTGGAGAGCACCAATCACTCACACACAACCTGAAATGTGGGAGGTGGGTGTTGCGTAACACTCAAGGGCCATCCACACAAAAATCACAGTTGCACCAAAAGAGACAGTTACATGGCCTCCCGGATTAGCACCGGATCCAAATTGCACACCACAAATTTGTTGTAGTTCAGGTAACACCCACCCACCTACAAAGAAACATTTCAGGACACACTCGAGCACCAAATTCATGTACAACCTCACTGCCTGGTATCGACTTAAAATAGATCCAGGTGACACAATTAGGTAACATGCATACACTACACGAAAAATCTAAAACAATGGCATAGACCCAAAATTGTACCACTATATTAAAAATTTGGAACCTGCAACATATAGGTGCACACATACAGAAACGCATAATAACACACATATGAGATTCACCGAGCTAATGTACTTGTCTGGACCAACCGAAAGGAAGGAATGTATTGTGTCGGGAATGTTTGCATTGCATAGACAATTTCACCAATCCACACAATTGTTACTTTATTACATGATGTAAATTTGGTAATGACACATGTAACTTATAACATTTCTGCTTATACAAAACATTGTATTACTAATGATGAGTCATATGCATGACTACAGTCACGAATCGATGATTTAATTTCTGATTACAAAGACAGACTTGCCGTCCAAATTCCACCTGCTCGCTAAAACGAGACCTGCTCAGCAGTATAGCCGGCCTGTTCGGATCAATTAATTCAGCAGCCAACACTTATAAAATAACCAAACAATCTCAATTCTCTACATGGTTGACAGATCAGATGGCCACTGGTTTCCAACACATCAATCAGACCCATACCATCGAACGTGACTTAGCCTGCAGATCATATGCACAAGATTTATTCACTGCAACAAGACAGGAAATTTTAGATCTTCGTCTTCACAAGACCCCGAGACATGTTTTGAATGATTTAATTGAGGTTTTAGATTTACATAGATGGTTCTCTTCAGGAAAAATGTAAAGTATTCAGAATTAATATCCACAATTGTGATGTATACTGAAAACGAATGTATTGATTGTATTGGATTTTTTGCCACTTTTCCTTTAATCCACCCAGATCAAGTTTATCCAAATTCCACTAATATTCGATCCATTGGCACGGTAGTTAAAGATCAGGTAATTAAATGGGATCACCTACGTTGAAGGGTACTGAGACCTTATTTACCAGTCGCACTTGTCATGAAACTCACAATTATATTGTCTGTACATATAACACATTACAACCTTTCTCTCCCAATGATAGCAAACTCATAAGTGTTGAATCTTTGCATGGCCATTCAAATGCTATTCAGGTGTCTCATACACAGTGGTGTGTCATCAGTGAGATGAATTCGTTCACATATGGAGGACTGACCTGTCCTGCTGATCACTCATTTTGCTTGGAAGTGACAGAGGATTTTTCTATGGGCCAGATCGACATCCTCGGATGGATGCCAAAGGACGCAGAGGTCTCCCCATGGTGGGACGACACCTTTTATGAACACGGAACACAAGCCTTGATCGACACGATGGACCTGGTACAGAACGCCATCCTCCAAACAGAGTACCACCTTACAACGACTGAAGTGACACTGCAGGGAAGCCTGTGAGTGGCCCAAACAGTGCCAGAGGGAGGAAACTGTAAGACTGGTGCCAATGTGTCTGTGCCAATGTGTCTGGGCCCCTCTAGAGGACAAAAGGCCCCCTGAGAATCCACAAAGCTGTCTCTTGCATATGTCATCCAGGACGCAGCACACTGGGGAATCCACAAAGCTGTCTCTTGCATATGTAACAGTAACATCCAGGGGTGCAGCACACTGGGGGATCCACACCCTGTACTGACGGCCCCATCATTTCCCCTTCCCCTCACCACTGAGAATTCACTGAACAATCCATGCAATGTAATATGTACAAATAAGTAACCATACATGTTTGATATCTTTTGAAATGTCTCAGTGCGCCTGGTAAAATGGTCTCATCATCCCAATCATAATGAAAAGCTAAAAGAAGTTCTAAAATCTGAGAAGAATAGTGTACAGCAGGGGACGTGCCCCTGATTTCCTACTCAAAACACCTCCTGTATGTAAATAAGTAATCCTGGCCACAGGATCTCCAGAAGCCTTTGGTGGCCAATTCTAAAGACTTATTATAATGACAAGATACCACCTGGGTACCCACCTGGGTGGGTCTATTGAATTCTGGGTATATAAGGAAAAGGGACACAAACATCTGGGAGTCAGTAAACTGATTGCCCACATGTCACTTGTGTGTAGTTTTTCATTGCCAGGTAGTAATTTCTACAAGTTCTTCAATTCCTGAATTATTGTTATGTTATGGTTAACCGTTGATTCTATTCTTGTAACATTGGAGCTTTGAATTATTGTTTTGATTACCTGGTCAATAAATTGTAACGTTTGATTCTATTCTAAATGCCTCTGAAGATTGCTTTCTCTCTACTAGATTAGTGGATTCGTATATTTCCATAAGCCTGCGTCAGTTTTAGCGACGGCTAATATCCGGCATCTTTTAAGTGTGCTTGGGTGTAGGGACGGGTTAATTCGTTCAATGACGGTGAACGCCGTCTGATCAGATTGAATTCCGTCCACACCTCTGACTTTTGATTAATGTTACTTTAAACAAAGATTTGGCCAACCCAAAGCTATTACAGTGTAGTATATTGATCTGCTAACATATCTGATAGTGGCCAAAACCCTTTACTGAAGTAAACGATTGAACTCGAGTTCTGAGGGTGCCCCATGAGGGTTATTCGATGTCTCTGATTGTGTACGTGTGAATTTCGGCAAATCTCAGATACGTAACCATAATTTACCTCTGACTGATGACCGGGCCTGACGAGATTGTGTCCGTGAGATCTGTGGAAAACAGGACCTCTGAGCGATATAGCTTCCCTATGTCTGGACGGGTAAAGTAATGAAAAGAGCTGATAAGAATAATCAATCATTCGTTCCTGTTTTAATGATGCACAGACATCATTAAAACCCTTTTCATTTTATGGAGTCAGATGAAATAACGAGATAAAATATATAAGAAGAAGTGTTCCATTTTAATGTTCTTGTTGTGTCGTGAAAAGGAAAAGATCGTAACGCAAAGCCCTTCACCTGGAACGACTGCCGTCATTGGATCGTTCCAGCCGGGTCCTTTCTTACACTACTTTTTATAAACTTTTTAGAAATATACTTAAAATTAGAATACTGACACTCGAAATATATTTTGAAATGTACCCAATCATTGGATCAAGATATACAGTTAGGTCCATATATATTTGGACACTTACACGATTTTCATAAATTCGGCTCTGTATGCCACCAGAACAGAATTAAAAATAAAACAATCAAGATAAAATTGAAGTGCAGACTTTAAGTTTTATACTTACAACCGTTTTATACACACTCCCCCCATTTTCAGAGGCTCAAATGTAATCTGACAAATAAATATAATCATAATTAAAATGTGATATTTTGTTGAGAATGCTTTGCAGGTGAGAATGCTGGTAAGCCCTGCTGGTAAGATCCGACGAGTGCCTTAAGTCTGTAACTCATGGACATCAGCAGAGCCTGGGTTTCTTCTTTGTTAAGCTTTTCTAGGTCTTTACTGCAGCTGACTTCAGTTGTTGTTTGTTTGTGGCTCTTGCTGTCTTTAGTTTTGTCTTCAGCGAGTGAAATGCAGCTCAATCAGATTGAGATCAGGAGATTGACTCGGCCATTGCAGAATATTCCACTTTTTTAACCTTCAAAAACTCCTGGGTTGCTTTTTCTGAATGTTTTGGGTCATCATCCATTTGTACTCTGAGGCGCCGCTGAATCAGCTTCTCTACATTTGACTGAATCTGAGCAGAGAGTATATCTCTATACTCTTCAGAATTTATCCGTCTGCTTCTGTCTTCTGTCTCATCATCACTAAACACTTCTGTCTCATCATCACTAAACACAGTAACCCAGAGCTACTGAAGCCATGCAGCTCATGATCACTGCTCCATGTTCCCATTCAGTCAGTAACGTTCGGCGCGTCGGACTGACCAACGAATAGGAATCTCGCTAGAGACCAATCTGCTTCGAGTGGCAATCACTCCGAATGCCGCCAAGCCTTCAGCCTGTAGTCGGTCCCTTGTTTCTTCTGCAGGAGTGTCCCTAGAGCAGGTGTGGTCTTCATGGATGCCTTTGCTGCCCAGCTGGGTTGCCACGTACAATGGGCATGCAGTGTTAGGGGTGTGGACGGGCGCCCAACTGCTTTGGCACATCAACTGCCTCGAGTTGCTAGCAGTATGCCTTGCCCTGGGCCGCCTGAAAGTGCTGTTACGGGGCAAGCATGTGCTGGTCCACACAGACAACACTGCGACCGTTGAGTACATCAACCATCAGAGAGTTTGGTGAGGCCCAGGTTGACCTGTTCAGGTAGAAATTCTACTCCCTGTCCGGGGGAACACTTGGTACAGATGGACTGTCGCACAGCTGGCCCCGGGGCCTTCGCAAATATGTGTTTCCCCCAGTGACCTTACTTGCACCGACCTTGTGCAAAGTCAGGGAGAACGAGGAGCAGGTCCCCTGCTAGTTGCGCCCTATTGGCCCGACCGGACCTAGTTACCGGAACTCATGCTCCTCGCGACAGTCCCTCCCTGGCGAATCCCTCTGAGGAAGAACCTTATTTCTCAAAGATGGGGCATCCTTTGGCACCCACGTCCAGACCTCTGGAAACTCCATGTCTGGTCCCTGGAAAGAAGGGACTCGGAGGTTCTAGGTGACTTACCCCTGAGGTAATTAACACCATCGCTTCAGCATGTGCACCATCTACGAGACGTGCTTATGCCTTGAAATTGAACCTGTTCGTCGAGTGATGTTCTTCTCACCGAGAAGACCTCCGAAGATGTTTGATCGGTATCGTGCTTTCCTTCTTGCAGCAGGGGTTGGAGCATAGGCTGTCCCCTTCCACCCTCAAAGTTCATGCTGCCGCTATTGCTGCATACCACGACCACATCGATGGTAAGTCTGTTGATAAGCACGACCTGGTTGTCAGGTTCCTTAGGGGGGCGAGACGGTTGAATCCTCCTCAACCCCCCCCTCCATACCCTCTAGGGATCTTGCTTTGGTGCTTACAGCACTCCAGATTGCTCCCTTTGAGCCTTTGAGGCCAGCAGAAGGGAAAGGCTGTTTCTAAGCAGAGGATGGCCCACTGGATAGTGGATGCCATTGCCTTGGCTTACCAAGTACAAGGTGTGCCCTGCCCGCTCAGGTTGCATGCCCACTCTACAAGAGGAGTGGCATCCTTCTGGGCGCTGGCTCGTGGCGCCTCGCTGACAGTTATTTGTAGAGCTGCGGGCTGGGCAACACCTAACACGTTCACTAGAACATCATGACCTGACCTGACTTACATTTGACTGCGGATTAAATTCTGTATAATTGAGTATGTGACGAATAAAAGAACCTTGAACCTTAAGCAAGGGGGTACAGGAGCGCTGGAAGGGGGCAGCTCCTGTGGCACTTTGGTAGGGATTCCTATTCGTTGATCAGTCCGACATACGGCGAACGTGACCAACTGAATGGGAACATCTCGGTTACATAGGTAACCCTAGTTCCCTGAAGGAGGGAGCGGAGATGTACGTCCCGTCGCCACAGTCGCTGGACCCCACTGATGCTGCCGCCTTACCTGTTCGGCTCCTCAGTGAAAACCTGAAGATGCAACGCACCTGCTGCTCATTATATACCCGCGCTGCGAGGTGAGCAGCTGTTGCATATGATTGCATGCCAATGTGCATTGGCTCATTTTAGTTGCACTCAAATTAGATTGGCCTCTCTATCAAGATTCCTATTCGTCGGTCAGTCCGACGTACGTCTCCGTTCCCTCCTTCAGGGAACGAGGGTTACCTATGTAACCGAGACGTTTCTCAGATGATGTTGTGTGCTTCAATCATGAGCTGCTCCAAGCCTTCTCCACACTTTTGTTTTCTCGTCATTCTGGTACAGGTTGATCTTAGAGTATATAACTGTAACTTGAGTGTGTTTTGGTCAGCAGCTAAAACAATAAATACAAATTGTGCCTGTGTCCAAAAATATATGGACATAAAAGTGTAAGTATTCTTAGCATACTTGGCTTGTAGTTGTGTTTACTCTTTTGATTGAGTGACCTATGAAATATTGTTTTTTCACATAGTTTTAGATACTGTCTTATAAACATACATATTTATGTATTATATTATATTTAGTTGCTTTTATCCAAGCGACTTACAAATGAGGATAACAGAAGCAATCAATTGTAGTATTAAAACAACTAAAAACAGATACAAAACTAAAAGATAAAACTTTATGAATACTACACATACGCATTTGAAAAATAATGAAATGAAATGAAATTGAAACAAAATTTCAAAGCTTAACATTTAAATGAAAAAGGAAAAATAAAGCTAAAAACAATTACAAATATTAAAGAACAAAAGGTACGAGTATAATAATGATTCTAACATAACATAACATATTGTCTAAATACATTAATTTCATTGTTTGAAAATATTGATTTATAAAGAAAACATATATGTTCCTAATTCTGAGTTTGTGAATATTTGTGTATACAAAGGAATTTACTCTAAATCTACTTAAAGTAACTCTATCTCAAGCATAACATTCAATACCTAAACGGGAAAATACTAGAATATCAAAGTATATATAAACCAAGTATATGTTAAGTTCACATAAAGAAAACATAAATTTTTAACCGTTTGGACTGAATTTGGAATCCTACAATAGATCTATTGACAACACTGAAACATAATTATTTATTTTTCTTTACAGTGAAGAAACGTAAAATATTTATGAATCTATATATATTACAAAATGTATAGATACTAATGAAGTTATCCACAGGTTTTCATTTTCACATGTATTTCACAATTTATGTAACCTTCAGAAAAGGTTAAAAATCCATCAACTGTGACACTTTACAGTATGTTCACCAGAAACTCTCAAGATAAAGATGTATAGATATAGATTGGGGGGGTAGTTTTGTCATATTTCACAATGCATTTTGTGTGGGCTACTTCAGTGAAGTTTCTTCAGAAAAGGTTAAAAATCCATCAAGTGTGACACTGTACAGTATGTTCACTGGAAAATCCAACCCTCAAGACAAACATGTATAGATATAGATATAGATTGGGGGGGTAGTTTTGTCATATTTCACAATGCAATTTGTGTGGGATACTTCAGTGAAGTTTCTTCAGAAAAGGTTAAAAATCCATCAAGTGTGACACTGTACAGTATGTTCACCGGAAAATCCAACCCTCAAGACAAACATGTAGATATAGATATAGATTGGGGGGGTAGTTTTGTCATATTTCACAATGCAATTTGTGTGGGATACTTCAGTGAAGTTTCTTCATAAACTTAAAAACAGCCCTCATGAAGTCTCTTGAGTCTCACATAATCACAGTTTTGTTTTGTTTTTTGATTCTAGGAACATTTTGTACCAATTTTCAAGCAGATCCTTTTAACAGTTTTTTTATTTTATTTATTAATATAATCATCTATAAATACATTATAGATTAAATAACATATGCAATGCAATGCTCAAAATATTATCTTTTTTAAATAATATTTGTATTAACTTTAACACAACAACAAATATGACATATAGTAAAGAGAGGAAAATTAATAATAATTACAATACCAAGTATGAACATTCAATTTAAATGGATGAATGAATGAATGAATGAAAAATACATCTGAACCAACAGAAAAATGTGTAGGAAATAAAACATAATTTTATGCCAGCTGAATATGAAATAGTGACTGAAACACAACCCATTTCCAAGATGTTAATCTGCGCAAAAATCCTGATTTATAATCATGCCGTCGTCTGATAAAATCAAATAGGCTACACATATAGATAAAGACAATAGCTGTGCTGTGATTTTGGCTATACTTGCATGTAAAATTAAGAGAAGCAAAATATCTGTTTTAACTGAAAGCGCTGAACAGAGCAGACGCACAGAGAGAGAGAGGTGTGCGTGTATAATAGAGTAAATAATAATGCAATGCTCAAAATGCACTCCATTTGCTTCTATTCTTATTAATTTTAATACATTTGACCCTCTTTCAGCTGCTCATGGTTGGAATATATCTTTAAAATATAAAAAATGTCATATATTATAATACAAATGCAGAGACACTAAAAACAGCCACGAATAATTAATTGTCTCAACACGAGGAGCTAAAAACACATCTCTTAAATCTTTATTTGACCCTCTAATTATTCTAATTATACATAAATAAAATAAGACTTGCACTCTATTAATTTACTAACTGCTTGTTTCCTTAAAAATGAAGCAAAAACGCCTCTAACACTAGCTTGCTCTATTCTATGTTTTATTTTTATCGTTAGGCTAATTGAGACTTGTTATAGCGCGTGCATATCACTGCTCTTTTGTTGATTTTGATGCTAAATGACTGAATGTAAATGTTAGATGCAATACCTGTATTTCTATACTTGCTTGTATTGTGGTCATTTGCAGAGCGTTTGTGTGTTTGGTTGCATTGTAAGTATTTGCAGCTCATGTGTTGTCAAACTGATGAATATTTATTTATTTATTTTATTTGCACATTGTACAGTACAAGACCGGGAACATGCAACAACGTTAGGCACATCCACCATAATAATAATTATTATAATCAAGAATTGAGACAAAAAGTACATAAAAACATCAAAGCAGAATACACTAAAATAACACATATTTTGAGACATTCTGTTGTTGGGCGGGGGGGTCCTATCGGGACGCGGGTCACGACCCGCTACTGGTCCGTGGAAGAAATCCTATCGGGTCACGACCCGCTACCTGTCCGTGGAAGAATTCCTATCGGGTCACGACCCACTACTGGTCCTTGGAAGAATTCCCATCGGGTCGCGACCCGCTACTGGTCCGTGGAAGAAATCCTATCGGGTCACGACCCGCTACCTGTCCTTGGAAGAATTCCTACCGGGTCACGACCCGCTACTGGTCCGTGGAAGAAATCCTATCGGGTCACGACCCACTACTGGTCCTTGGAAGAAATCCTATCGGGTCACGACCCACTACTGGTCCTTGGAAGAATTCCTACCGGGTCACGACCCGCTACCTGTCCGTGGAAGAAATCCTATCGGGTCACGACCCACTACTGGTCCGAAGAATTCCTATCGGGTCGCGACCGCCTACCGTCAGTGGAAGAATTCCTATCGGGTCACGACCCACTACTGGTCCGAAGAATTCCTATCGGGTCACGACCCGCTACTGGTCCGAAGAATTCCTATCGGGTCGCGACCCGCTACCGGTCAGTGGAAGAATTCCTATCGGGTCACGACCCACTACTGGTCCGAAGAATTCCTATCGGGTCACGACCCGCTACTGGTCCGAAGAATTCCTATCGGGTCACGACCCGCTACTGGTCCGAAGAATTCCTATCGGGTCGCGACCCGCTACTGGTCCGTGGAAGAAATCCTATCGGGTCACGACCCGCTACCTGTCCGTGGAAGAAATCCTATCGGGTCACGACCCGCTACCTGTCCGTGGAAGAATTCCTATCGGGTCACGACCCGCTACCTGTCCGTGGAAGAAATCCTATCGGGTCGCGACCCGCTACCGGTCAGTGGAAGAATTCCTATCAGGTCACGACCCACTACTGGTCGAAGAATTCCTATCGGTCGCGACCGCCTACTGGTCCGTGGAAGAAATCCTATCGGGTCGCGTTCTGGGGAAATGTGTATGTGTTATTTATTGTGCATGATTGTTCTAATTATTCTGTATTTTTGTTGTATGCGATTGATATGGAATAGTAATTGGATGATTTCATGTTAAATTAGTAAATAAAAAATTGCTCTGATCGGTCATATTGTCTATTAGGGCTTAAACGGATCGCAGGTGCTCCATGATATACGGACCAGAGACGTGCTGCAGACAGCGCGGCAAATTCCTCTTTCATGTATCCCTGTGTTTACATATGTATGGGGTATGCGGTTATGTCACAATACTGGACATATTTCTGTTTTAAACCATGAAGGCGAGCCGATGGATATCACAAACTTTGCACAATAGTTTAACGGCTTAACTTCAGTCATGCAGAAAGTGAACATGTGTTGAAAAAATGAATAAACCTGTTTTAAAGACCCCCCGCCCAACAACAGAATGTCTCAAAATATGTGTTATTTTAGTGTATTCTGCTTTGATGTTTTTATGTACTTTTTGTCTCAATTCTTGATTATAATAATTATTATTATGGTGGATGTGCCTAACGTTGTTGCATGTTCCCGGTCTTGTACTGTACAATGTGCAAATAAAATAAATAAATAAATATTCATCAGTTTGACAACACATGAGCTGCAAATACTTACAATGCAACCAAACACACAAACGCTCTGCAAATGACCACAATATAAGCAAGTATAGAAATACAGGTATTGCATCTAACATTTACATTCAGTCATTTAGCATCAAAATCAACAAAAGAGCAGTGATATGCGCTATAACAAGTCTCAATTAGCCTAACGATAAAAATAAAACATAGAATAGAGCAAGCTAGTGTTAGAGGCGTTTTTGCTTCATTTTTAAGGAAACAAGCAGTTAGTAAATTAATAGAGTGCAAGTCTTATTTTATTTATGTATAATTAGAATAATTAGAGGGTCAAATAAAGATTTAAGAGATGTGTTTTTAGCTCCTCAGGTTGAGACAATTAATTATTCGTGGCTGTTTTTAGTGTCTCTGCATTTGTATTATAATATATGACATTTTTTATATTTTAAAGATATATTCCAACCATGAGCAGCTGAAAGAGGGTCAAATGTATTAAAATG
>CM050430.1:28302567-28310067 GCA_027564155.1 Gymnocypris eckloni scoliostomus | reverse complement strand
CATGAATGAATATTAGACGAAACAGAACAACTTACTGAAATGAATCGTGTCTCGTATAATCGATTAATCAGTGTTTCAAGTGTGGGAAGACATCAATGAAACAACTTAAGATCAATAATGTCACGTAACAACACATTCAATGACCATTAACTCAATAGTCAGCTAGAATATATATATTACAGAATAGTTATTGTTGTGTATGCTGGCAGATGAATGATACACCGCAGACAATGGTGTGCTAACGTCTGTTGTCTTATTATTGAACTGTTGTTAACTCTTGATAAGAATGTCAATATCACTGTGTGTGTATATATATATATCACCACTAGAGGGCAGGCAGGCCGTGTGTTTGAGTGTTTGTGTGTTTGAGTGTTTGTGTGTTTGAGTGTGTGTTTGAGTGTATGTGTGTGTTTGTTTGTTTGAGTGTGTGTGTGTGAGTTTGTGTGTTTGAGTGAGTGTGTGTGTTTGAGTGTTTGTGTGTTTGAGTGTTTGTGTGTTTGAGTGTGTGTTTGAGTGTATGTGTGTGTTTGTTTGTTTGAGTGTGTGTGTGTGAGTGAATGTGAGTGAGTGTGTGCGAGTGAATGTGAGTGTGTGTGTGTGTGAGTGAATGTGTGTGCGAGTGAATGAGTGTGTGTGTGTGTGTGTTTGAGTGTGTGTGTGTGTGTGTTTGAGTGTGTGTTTGAGTTTGAGTGTGTGTGAGTGTGTGTTTGAGTTAGTGTGTGAGTGTGTGTGTGTGTGTGTGTGTGAGTGAGTGTGTGTGTGTGTGTGTGTGTGTGTGTGTGTGTGAGTGAATGAGTGTGACTTAATTTAAATTTAACTTTAATTTCTGTTTCAGTATAAAAAGCATATTTTGCTAAACGTTTGAAAATGGTAAATCAACGTTTACAGAACGAGTGTCCGCCTGATCTCACGTTAATGCAAACGCTTTTCACAGAAGAGGAGAAGAAACAGAAGAGGACGCAGACGGAGAGAGGAGGAGAGAGACGCGGTCCGCTGCAGCGCTCCACAACCGTCTTCAGTCTGTTCCGAAAGCAAGACCCCTCCAGATCACGCTCAGAGAGCATTCTGGGTAAGATTAGACCTCATGTTCGGTTACCAAATCTGAACCAGCAGCGCATGCAGAAAACATTCATCGCATTGAAATGCATAGAAAACACATATATGTACATTTTATTCAATGCACACACATGCATTTATATATATTTAATAAAATATTTATATATAAATTAATATACACATGTAAATATTTTCTAAATGTATAAGTGTGTGTGTGTCTTTATATATAAACAGCACACATACGTATATATAATGTAAACAAAAACTGTTAATTTGTATGCGATTAATCTCGATAGCACTAATATATATATCAGTGTTTCTCACACATAGAAGTATATTTGGTGACACATTTTTGTTTTAAATATGAATTAAATACATGTTATGCCTTCATCTGATAACCAGTACAAACACAACACAGAATTTCTGAGGCAGAAAAATATTTCATAAGACTACTGTAAGAATAAATAAAAATAGTTTGTATGCGTTCGATAATAATTAGACGAGCTAAAACAGAATTTGGTAATAATAAAACATAAGGTGAGAAAATTAAACATTTAATACGGCCCTAAACATGTCATTTTTGTTACACTTTTAATAAATTAATGTTAAATTTGTATAAGTTTCATGATTTTAATTATGTAGACATGCTTTTTAATTAATACAATTTAATTTGACCATTTAAAAAGGAGTCCAGATTTAAATGGAAAAAATGAGAGTACAAAAGTAATAACAGAATGTTTTTCCAGAATTGTTCCAGGAATGTTTTTACGGAAAAAACGGAATTTAGAAAACAATAAAACTTATTTCATAGAGCCCCAATGGACAAAACGTGTAAGTTTCAAGAACTATGATTGAACACCGAGCTTATTTTATGGGATTAATCCAACAGCCTGTGGAGAAATCCTATTGGCTCTTTAGCGAGGGAACCAGTTTCATGCTAGCAGCCGACGTCGTAGTTCCCTTTCTCTATTCCCAATAATACACAGAAAGCGTGTCTCTCTTCCTCAGATCTGCACGGTGGATTTGAGCATCAGGATCATCATCTGGACGGTCTGGAGCAGCTGCGTCTGTCCTGCGGTCCAGCCCAGAACGAGTCCAGAGCCTTGGACGTTCCCGTGGACACTTCAGACTCATTCACCTCCTCCGGGACGTCTGCGCTGCTTCCCAACTGGCTGCTGGCGGAGAACACGCGTCCAGACTGGGTCCAAGCGCCGGACGACGCTCTCAGTCGCTCCTCACAGAGACCTGCAGTGGACGCGCCTCGACACAAGAGACCGCTGCTCTCACAGGTCTTCGGTTCCCTGAAGACATCCCATAGTTCAGCGGTGGAGAAACACACCTGTGAAGAGTTTGAGCTCACCTGCGTCCACATCAGCAAAACCAAGCAGTCTCTGGGTATCACCGCTTTCCTTTTCAATGCATCTAAATAGAAGTGTGTGTGGTTTAAAGAGGTCATATGTGACCCTGGAGCACAAAACCAGTCTTGAGTTTTATGCATCATCTGAAATCTCAATACATAATATTTTCATTGATGTATGGTTTATTATAATAGGACAATATTTGAAAATCTGAGGGTGCAAAAAAATCTAAATATTGAGAAAATCATCTTTAAAGTTGTTCATAATTATTATTATTATTTCTTTATTTTTTTTGGGGGGTATTTATTTTTTTATAAAATATATCATAACTGGATCTTCCAGTAATATTTCAAAATTGAATCAACAACTGGTGGATAGTAGCACCATTGTTTTTCTTTTTCTTTACTCAATGTTATTAATAATCTGCTGCTTGAGCTCCATCGCAGTCTAATCTAATGACAGAAGTCCTGTGTGTGTGTGTGTGTGTGTGTGTGTGTGTGTGAGATCAGGGATCAGTATCTCCGGAGGAGCAGAGTCGCGGGTTCAGCCCGTGGTGAAGATCGAGAGGATTTTCCCAGGAGGAGCTGCATCTGCCAGCGATGCTCTGCGGGTAACAGACGACGTGTGTGTGTGTGTGTGAGAGAGTGTGTGTGTGTGTATGAGTGTGTGTGTGTGAGAGTGAGAGTGTGTGTGTGTGTGTGTGTGTGTGTCTCTGTCTGTGTCTCTGTGTGTGAGAGAGTGTGTGTGTGTGTGTGTGTGTGTGTGTGTGTGTGTGTGTGTGTGTGTGTGTGTGTGAGTGTGTGTGTGAGAGTATGAGTGTGTGTCTCTGTGTGTGTGTGTCTCTGTCTGTGTCTCTGTGTGTGTGAGAGAGTGTGAGTGAGTGCGAGAGTGTGTGTGTGTGTGCAGCTCGGTGTGACTCGTGCATCTGTTCTGTGTGTCTCAGGCTGGTTTTGAGCTGGTGTCGGTGGACGGTGTCTCTCTGCAGGCCGTCACACATCCGGACGCCGTGGAGATCATTCAACAGGCCTTCAGTAATAAGAGCATCAACCCCATGGAGCTCGTGGTCAAAGTTCCCAGAGGCTCATCCTGACACGTGCCTTACCGTATGTATACACATTCAACCCAATCATCATTCTAGAGCGCAGAACGAACGCCAACGCTTTCTTCCAAGAGCACCTAGCAACACATTTAGCTCATTTATTTGACCACTTTTAACAAAAGTGTGTGTGTGTGTGTGTGAGAGTATGTGTGTGTGTGAGTGTGAGTGTGTGTGTGAGAGAGATTATGAGAGTGTGTGTGTGTGTGTGTGTGTGTGTGTAGGCACTAAACTAAATCACTAAAGATGCCTAGCAGCACACACACATCCAGTGAATTTACTGCTATTTGCAATTGTTTAATATAATAACTGTTCATTTATGATACACTTTGTTAGTAGCTTGTATCTGCGATTGTTGATCAGTTTCATACACTGTAAGAAAAAAAAAAAATGCTATTAATTTTCCAGATTATCACCCAGTAACCCGAAAACACATTTAAAAAAAAATCTATACGGAAAATTAAATAAAGTTTCAAATATGTTTTTGGAGAATAAAATGTGGTTTAAATAGTTACATTATCATTCATTGTGACACTATGTACAAATTCATGCAACATGCTTATTAAAATATATAAAAGAATAAGGATAATATATGACATTTTATGGTTTTAATGGAGTAAAAAATTATTATTAACAAACTGGCAAAACCTAAGATAGTGGCACATATTTAAAAAATGTAAAATTACAACTAATTAGTATTTGGGGTGAAAGTAATTAGTCTTTTAATATAGATTTTTGTTGTAAATATGCATGACAAGATTGTTACACAGAATCACATTTCTTCTGTAAATCAGGGAGAAATGTATCATATTTATTTTTGCTCAGAAAAATTTAAATTAAACAATTTTGGGGAGAAAACAACAATTTAAAGCAGTATTATATTTATTTAGTTTTATGCTTAACCCCAAACACTGCATGTGTTTAATTACAAACAGCTCATATGAACATTAAATATACAGCACGGGAAAATATACAATATATCGGCTTCATACAAATACTGTTAATTAAACCAAATCACAACACCGCCACAATCACCCACAAGATACACACAACGCTTTGGTCTATATATATCACTCAGGATTATGTGACCGTATGTGTACAGTAATGGGTTTATTTTGGTACAAATATAACAGTCAGTAGCTTTTATGAAAGACGAGTTAATATTCCTCACATCAGAATTACTTGCTGCTCATGTCCTCAGACTGGAATTATGAGTTATAGATTATTATTCAACACTAATATGGATGCATGTGCAGCTTTGTTGTTTATTAACAGCAAAATACTTCATAAATGCATTGAATCGATTTATGTTTTGCATGAGCAGCTGGTGTTCACAGGTTAGTAATTGAGTCATAAGCAGCTTTTACTAATTGGACGCTTAATTATGGATGATAATTAACAGAATTATCTTTATGAGAATCAATGCTGATGAGCAGCGAATTTGGAGATATCGCATAAATTAAAGAGCTATATGGATATGCATAAAATCTCATGTGCATGAAAACATATGCGCTCGATTGAGACGGTACTTTTTATTTTATAAATGGTGTTTAATAATAAAATTATTTCTTGCATAGAAGCTAATTTTCTTTCTTATGAAATTTTAACTTTATTTTCAAATCAATCTCATATTTTTATGGCATTATTCTCATATTGCTATGACTTTGTTCAGGCAATTTTGAAAGTCATATTTCAAAAATAATTCTAAAACATTATTCTTGTAATTTGACTTTTTACTAATTTCATACAATGACTTTATTCTCACAATATTACGACTTTAACCTCGTATTTTTATGGCTTTAATCTTGTATTGCGACAACTTTTCTCATAATTTTGACTATATTTTGAAATCTCAATTATTTAATCTATGACTTCGTTCTGGTCATTTTGACTTTATTCTCAAAATATTACAATGCTATGACTTTATTCCCACAATGTTAATTTAATTATTGTTTTTTTTACATGGCACCAAAACACCGTCATATGATTTGGTCTCAAATATTTTATGCGATATCCAAGATTAATTGGCAGTATTGGATGGAAACGTAGCTAATGACACAAAAGTGCACTTCTGTGAGTTTACAAACCGTGCGCCCAAAATGACACGAAGTCAATTTAACGAACTTTCATCAATTATTGGGCCACATAAATCACGTAAATACTTAAAAACGTCCGTCTGCAGCAGATTAAGGGTCTATGTTGTCTATGCAACACAGATGCGTTTGCAGCGTTTTATGCATAAAATGACGTTTAAAAATGCAGCAATCAACTTAAGTTGTTCCAACTTTTAACCCCCACACACACACGCTCTCTCTCACACTCACACACACTCTCTCACATACACACACACACACACACACACACACACGCTCTCTCTCTCTGGGTGGTCTATTCTCAACCACCACCAGTGTGCAATATATACTATATGCATGTATTTATACATATATACACATAAACTAAAAATGTATTGTGGATGCGATTGAATCGTTTGACGCACTATTTGAGAGCAGAACACAATCTGAGCGCGCGGCTGTAGACTGGTCTCAGATCTCGGTCGCAGCGGCGTCGTCGAACGTGACTTCGTTCCCGCTGCTGTCATCGTCCGGTTCTCGGGACTCCAGCTGGATGCGGAGCTGCCGGAGCGATCGCTCCAGATCTCGGTTCCGTTTGTACATCTGCACGTAGTTCTGCTGCAGCTGACTCTGATATCGAATCACTTTGTCCTTCTCCTCCTCCCAGCTCTTCCTCTCGCTCTCGAACGCAGACGCGTGATTGGACGAGAGCTGGCGTTCGTAAGCGAGCTCCGCCTTTAATCGCTCGACCTGCTGCTTCGAGACACTCAGTTCCTCGCTCAGACGCACGTCTTCCAGACGGCTCATTTTCTCCCGGAGCAGCTCGTTCTCGCTCTTGCGGCGCTGCAGTTCGTTCTCGCAGACCTCGAGCTCTAGCGTCCGTGTGCGCGAGGCCGTGAGCGCCTCCTGTAGTTGACTCTGACTCGTCTGCAGCTCGGCTCGAACCTCTCGCAGCTGTCCTCGATGCGTCACCAGCTCACCGACGCGCTGCGCCAGATCGGCCTGGAGGTCTTTGAGCTGCTGCTTCAGCAGAGAAATCTCTCCAGACTTCTGGCACACCTGAGAGAAACACAACAAGGCACACGCTGCGATTATCATGCATTTAGTCATTTAGCAGACGCGTTTATACAAAGCATGACATTAGAAGCAATCAATGATATGCAAGGGCTAGAACAAGTCTCAGTTAGCCTAACGCAGTAGTTTTTTATTATATAATAAATCTTGTATAAAGCACGAACCGTGATCAGTAGTAAAGCTGTGGCTGAATAAACTGAATATTTATCTGCTTTCATGTGACTTATAAACAGGACTATGACAATATATGATTTATCGGAGTTCTTATTATAATTATAAGTCGAATTTTCGTTATAATGAGGTATATTTGAACATGGAGCACAAAATCAGTCATACGGGTCAATTTTTGGAAATTGAGATTTATGCATAAGCTGATTAAATAATTTTCCATTGATGTATGGTTTGGAAAATATTTGTGAATCTGAGGGTGCAAAAAAAATCTAAATATTGAGAAAATCATCTTTAAAGTTGTTCAAATGAATTCTTAGCAATGCATATTAATAATCAATAATTAAGTTTTGATATATTTACGGTAGGTAATATCTTCATGGAACATGATCTTAATATCTTAATGATTTTTGGCATAACAGAAAAATGTATAATTTTGAGTCATACAATGTATTGCTACAAATATAGCTGTGCTGCTTATGACTGCGTCTGTGCTCACACATAAGAATGCAATGCTAATCAACAAAACCTTTTTCCAAAAAAAATATATATGCTATAAACAAATGTAATGTGTTTATTAATACTGGAAGCCAGAGGGCGCTCTCATGCAGAAAATCCACATAATATGCTCCAGAAATCATATTATTATGGACAAAAGCATCCAGCTATCGCTGTA
>CM050430.1:28280067-28290067 GCA_027564155.1 Gymnocypris eckloni scoliostomus | reverse complement strand
TGTGGGTTAAACTATGGTTTAGTTTGTAGTAAAAACCATGGTTAGTTTGTGGGTTAAACTATGGTTTAGTTTGTAGTAAACCATGGTTAGTTTGTGGGTTAAACTATGGTTTAGTTTGTAGTAAACCATGGTTAGTTTGTGGGTTAAACTATGGTTTAGTTTGTAGTAAACCATGGTTAGTTTGTGGGTTAAACTATGGTTAGTGTAGTAAAACCATGGTTAGTTTGTGGGTTAAACTATGGTTTGGTTTGTAGTAAAACCATGGTTAGTTTGTGGGTTAAACTATGGTTTGGTTTGTAGTAAAACCATGGTTAAGTTTGTGGGTTAAACTATGGTTTAGTTTGTAGTAAAACCATGGTTAGTTTGTGGGTTAAACTATGGTTTGGTTTGTAGTAAAACCATGGTTAGTTTGTAGTTAAACTATGGTTAGTTTCCATAAGGGATTGTTTGCTTAATGGCTTTGACAAAGCACCATTGATTAACAAGCTCATAGCTCACATTAGTTTAATTACCGTATAGCGAAACTGAATTAGATGAACTTTCTGTACCAGACTGTCTTCATCTTGATGGCAGTGGCTCAAAATACTCGCTTTAAAATCTGCAATTTTTGCTTATAATAAATCAAAATACATGATCTGTGAGTGTTAAATATCACTGATGAAGCTGCATGATGATGACAAGTATCCATTCACACATAACAACAATACACAGTGTGCCTAACTAAACCCAACTAACCAACCAACCAGACCTTGACCAGTTAACATCAACTTCCTGTTTCAACAGGAAACGTCAACTGCGCTCGTGCGACTATATTATAGACACATAAATAACATTTAATATGATCTAATATATATATATAGTTACAAATATACCATAGCGACTGGTTAACCTCATTGCTATATTCTCCAACACAATTAAACCTAAACATTAATCAGAGATTATTAGACTAGTGTACAGTAATTACAGACAAGGGGATACAATATATACAAATACATTAAACCATTAAATAATGTTAGTTAATCTGTTTCGTGCTTTTATATCGGGGTCTCTTTGAGTGTTAAGGTTAAACCCCTGATCTAGATTAGAAAGGGTTGATCGAAGTGGCTAGTTAAGATTAATTAAACGCTAAACTAATGAAGAGAGGCTAGTTTGCGCGGTTTACGTTACTGTAAACATTCAGTGATGTCATAACGTCGTGATAATAAACTCAAATCATGACGAATAACTGATATAAATCATTTTTTCTCTCTCGTAAACCGATGAAGTTTAAAGTCAAAACCAAAACAAACTGAGGAGAAAAAACTAGCTTGAGCCGCTGTCACAGTTCATAACTCCTCTCGGTCATAAAGTCCATCTGTCTGTCAGATTACTGTACATAAGAATCTGTACTCACCATACTGTACTGTTTATTACTGTCCATGTTTCATATCGCGGACTTTCTGCGCTCCTTCAGCTGTGACTGAAGTTCCCCTCTTAGGCCCCTCCCCCATCACTCACACAGCCTCATGAATATTAATCGCGCTTCACCGATTGGCTAAAAGCCTGACGCTGGTGTGCGGGCGCTACTCTGGTCGCGAATGAACGCAGCCGATTCTGGTGACGTAATGAATATTAATGAGGTTTGGTTGCTGGACGCTACATGACATTATGAAAACGTCAGCGCGACGTTATTAATATTCATCAATATTAGGATTCGTAACGTTTAGTGTGTGATTATTGAATTTTTAGTAATTTAGCACAAAAATACTGCTGTATGTGGTTACACGTTATATACAAAAGAAAGCTAAACTAGTTTGATTTCCTGATTGTTTGGTTTTTATAAATATATTAATGTAGCTGTTATTTTCTATGAGTGTGCTACAGAATACAAACACACTTGCAGTAAAATTGTAAAATATTTTACTATTTAAAATAACTGCTTTCAAATTTGAATATGTGTTAAGCTATAATTTATTTCTGTGATCAAAGCTGTATTTTCAGCATCATTACTCCAGTGTCACGTGATCTTCAGAAATCATAATAATATGCTGATTTGCTGCTATAAAAAAAATATTATTATTATGTCGAAAACAGTTTGTTGAATGTTGAAAATTCAGCTTTGATTACAGAAATACATGACATTTTAAAATAATGTAATAATTGTGTGTATGTTAATATCTAAAAGCTCATCATGTGACTTTCTCATCACCACCTGATGGTTATCAGTGTATTACAAAGATACAAAACAGATTCAGTACTCCAATAGGTTGGTATTTTAACATTATATCAGTTAATTAAATTACAGTATTTAACTGTAAATTGATGTTATAACCGTAAAACCTACCGTATTTTTACCACATAATCATCTTTTCTGGAATTGTTTTTACAGTGCACAGAGTGTCTGTGTTATTCTCGTCCTGAGCTCTTCAAATGCTTCGAACACTGGAAAGACTGGTTTAACGAGCTTTGAGTTCAAGCGAATCTGAGTCGGATTCCAGACGTGCCTGGTCTCTTTAGAGCAGCGCGGTCTTCCAGAAGCCTCCGGGATCTTCTGGCGCTGTGAGAAACTGGGCTCAAGCGATCCCTCGGTTCTTCATCAGCACCGCTTCGGTCTTGTGGTTGGTAAACAGACTGAGAGAGAGATCAGACAATAGAAGGTCCAGGAATGTCCAGACGTGGGCAGCCAGAGCTATTGTTCATTGTTCTTCCCACCTCAATTAGTCTCCTGTGTTTATCAGCTATCAGCAGACTGGGAATACAGCGTGAGATGTATTGTTCAGTTATGACATGTGACCCTGGAGCAGTCATGAGTGTCAACTGAGATCCATCATCATCTGAATACGCTGAAAACATAAGCTTTCCATATGGTTTGTTATGAAAGGACAATATTTGAGAAATTTTATGTTCTCAAAATATTGAGAAAATCACCTTTAAAGAGTGTGTGTGTGTGTGAGAGAGAGAGAGAGAGAGTGTGTGTGTGTGTGTGTGTGTGTGTGTAAGAGAGAGAGAGAGTGTGTGTGTGTGAGAGAGAGAGAGAGTGTGTGTGTGTGTGTGTGTGTGTGTGTGTGTGTGTGTGTGTGTGTGTGTGTGTGTGTGTGTGTGTGTGTGTGTGTGTGTGTGTGTGTGTGTGTGTGTGAGTAGAGTGTGTGTGAGTGAGTGTGTGTGTGTGTGTGTGTGTGTGTGAGAGAGAGAGTGTGTGTGTGTGTGTGTGTGTGTGTGTGTGTGTTGTGTGTGTGTGTGTGTGTGTGTAGAGAGAGAGTGTGTGTGTGTGTGTGTGTGTGTGTGTGTGTGTGTGTGTGTGTGTGTGTGTGTGTGTGTGTGTGTGTGTGTGTGTGTGTGTGTGTGTGTGTAAGAGAGAGAGTGTGTGTGTGTGTGTGTGTGTGTGTGTGTGTGTGTGTGTGTGTGTGTGTGTGTGTGTGTGTGTGTGTGTGTGTGTGTGTGTGTGAGAGAGAGAGTGTGTGTGTGAGAGAGAGAGTGAGTGTGTGTGTGTGTGTGTGTGTGTGTGTGTGTGTGTGTGTGTGTGTGTGTGTGTGTGTGTGTGTGTGTGTGTGTGTGAGAGAGAGAGTGTGTGTGTGTGTTTGTAAGAGAGAGTGTGTGTGTGTGTGTGTGTGTGTGTGTGTGTGTGTGTGTGTGTGTGTGTGTGTGTGTGTGTGTGTGTGTGAGAGAGAGAGAGTGCGTGTGTGTGTGTGTGTGTGTGTTTATGACAGTCGGCGTGTGTGTGGTGTGTCTGTGTGTAATTAACTCTCTTCGTGTCAGCAGTCTAATAAAGCTCATGTGATGTTGTCGATGGCAAACACAAACAGAGAAAGCAGTGCTGGTCATCTGATCTGTCTTTCTCGTGTCAGTACGTGCAGCGGTGGCTTAATGACACTCACCTGCCATGATTTGCATTTCAGTGAGAAACAATCATCATATTCAAATCAGGAGCTCAGAGAGTTTCTTTCATGTGTTTGGACACGCTCCAGTGTGGAATATAGAAATATTAACATGTCATGCAAATAGATCGTGGGCTTTTAAACAGCCTTGCAAATCTAATATGTGTCTCTGGAGCACAGACGCAGTCATGAGATAGCCAACAATACATTTTATGAGTCAAAATTATCATTTTTATGTTATGACAAAAATCATTAGATATTAAGATCATGTTCCATGAAGATATTACCTACCGTAAATATACCATAAACTTAATTATTGATTATTAATATGCATTGCTAAGAATAAATTTAAAGATGATTTTCTCAATATTTAGATTTTTTTGCACCCTCAGATTCCAGATTTACAAATATTGTCCAAACAATGTAATATTGTCATTACATATATTAACTAATAGTGTTAATTCCCAGAATGCATTTTGACTTCCAGATGTCTGCTTTAATTAATTAATAGCTAATGATTAGTAAAATATCATCATGTTATTATGACTTTACTTGTTAAGGCAAACTAACTAATTCAAAATACAAAACCATAATGATATATTACTTAGTTAATAGTTCTGTGCCTCAATAAGTAAAGTTATAATATAATGATATCTTTGCAATCATTAGCTATTAATTAATTAAAACAGTCAGCTGGAAGTTTAAATACATTCTGGTAATTAACACATGAAATATTAATTAACATAATATGTTATTAGGGAACTAGTATATTATGGCACATTTGACTACTAAAAAAATATGTATTACCTAATTTATGAATCATAAAGAATGTTTATTAGTTGCTGATGTGGTAATAATTAATAAATAGTTTAATTCTTCATGAGTTATGCATAAACTGGTGATTATCTGTGCATTAGTTAAGCATATATTTGTGCTTTAACGTGTTATCAAATACTATGATAGTATATACTTATGAGATGGTATTTCTGCATATGTTCATAACATAAAGTTCATATGATTTATATGACACATATAGCAAACTGATACTTTATATTTTAGCATTTTCTTTTCATCATTATTATTATATGGAAAGAGTGACTGCTGTTTTCTGCATTATTTATTATTTAATTTTTTCACACGTATTTGGAAGGATAGAGTTATTAATTATTAAATATTACTTACACTTTGGATGAATGATTAATTAAATAGTTATTTTCTCCAGTCAGGTGTTGTCTTTTAGTGTATACTGCCATCTAGTGCTCACTATTAAATCTCATCTGTTCATTTGTTTACGTTTTTAAATCATTTCGTGATTCTGTTTGTTTTGTCACTGTAATAATATTAATAATAATATTTATAATAATGAATACTCATCATTTCTTGTGCGCTTTGTGTATAAAGGAGTTTTTTTAATGACAAAGAGCAAGAGGATTTAAACACACGGTCAGATTATTTATAATAATGCTGTCAGATTAATAAATGAATATTTAAATCCTGCTTCCGGTATTTTTGCGTCTTTTTTTTTTTGCGTCTTTTTTTTTTTTTTAAGAACATGAAAACAACATTACAGAATAACAGGCATCAAAAACAGAAGTTCAAAAGATGTTTGAAGAACAAAAAAAAATAAAAGACATTCACAAATGACGCGGATCTCTCCGTCGTGACGTCATCGCTCAGTGATGGATCAGATCAGCGCAGCGAGCGTCGCTTATAATCAGGATTTAACACACAAGGTAATCATTATTATCGATCAAGCAATAAACCACCCGCTGGATGATGATATTTCTGTCATCTGTTGGAGGAGATGCGCATATGGGTTGGTGTGCTGTTCATTCGTGTGCTGTGTTTGTGGTGTTTGTGATGCTGAGACTCGCTTGTCTTGGTGTTTGTTTATTATGATTATTAATCTCTAACTACACATAATGCTACACATTGTGGATACATTATATTTCCACACACTCTTGAATGAGTCCGAGCCTCATGTGATAGCCTAATATTGTTTTATCTGATGGTTATGAAATCTGATAATGGGGATTACAGTGTGTTATTATAGCATGTGATGATAGTGATTATAGATTATGTTACTTGCTGATGGAGATTATAGCATGTTATTATATGTGATTATGGTGATTATAGTGTGTTATGATGTGATTATGGTGATTATAGTGTGTTATGATGTGATTATGGTGATTATAGTGTGTTATGTTCTTTATTTGCCCCTCTAACTCTATCACTCTCTATTCTAATTCTATTTGATCTATCTGTCTTCTTTTTGACCCTCTATCAATTGCATATTTATTCTCTAACTGCCAGCGTTTCTTGACAAAATAACACTAGCTTTCTTTTTTCTATTCTATCAACCTGGTTTAAAAACACCTTGCTAGTGTACTGCGTTAGACTAACCGAGACTTATCATATCACTTGCATATCTTGCTCTTTTGTTGGTCTTGATTGCTTCTAATGTCCTCATTTGTAAGTCACTTTG
This sequence comes from Gymnocypris eckloni scoliostomus, assembly GCA_027564155.1. Taxonomy (NCBI): domain Eukaryota; kingdom Metazoa; phylum Chordata; class Actinopteri; order Cypriniformes; family Cyprinidae; genus Gymnocypris; species Gymnocypris eckloni. Next base: position 28,283,728 of record CM050430.1, on the reverse strand, counting down.
GATAAAAGCATCTGCTGAATTACTAAAAATCTGATGATGATGACTATTTATGTTTCTCATTAGTGTCAGGTTGCTCTCAGATAGAGTGTTTAGCACTGAAGTTGTTGTACAATACACACACACACACACACACACACACACACACACACACACACACACACACACACACACACACTCAGACACACATCACACACACACACACACACACACACACATACACACACACATACACACACACACACACACACACACACACACACACACACACACACACACACACACACACACACACACACACACACACACACACACACACACACACACACACACACATTAGACAAGAGGCTGTTTAATTTGCATGTGTTTTAGCCTCGGGTCTCCGAATGGGTTTGTTATTCTCTGTATTCAAGCCGTTACATAACTGAATAAAACTGACACAACTCTTCTCTCTAAATAGAGAAACAGAGTCACAGTGTATCATTCATCCTTTAGTTCAAATCCCAAGAATCGATCGTTTCCTTACACACATAGTACAGCTAAAATATCTGAATGATAACTGAATCCACCCGTGGTCCTGATGAGAGATGAATCCACAGCATCTGTGTTTCTTCCACCTAATTACTTCCTGTTGGGGTTGAGCAGTTGTTATAGCAACAACACACCTCCATCAGCACCAGCACTTTCACATAGAGATGCACTGATTATTAAACAGTGATTTCTGTTCTTATAATTCACAATCCCTAATTCTGAGTCATCGTCTCTCGTTCTCTCGTCTTGTAGACCATCCTGGTGGGAGACAGCGGAGTGGGAAAGACGTCTCTACTGGTTCAGTTTGATCAAGGGAAGTTTATCCCTGGGTCGTTTTCTGCGACGGTGGGGATCGGATTCACGGTAATTCACCCTGTTAACCGATAATATCTACACTGCCAGTGTAGATAATATCTACACTGATGCCATATGAAGCCGTATGATGCTGTATGATTCTGTGCGATGCCGTATGATGCCATATGAAGCCGTATGAAGCTGTATGATGCTGTATGAAGCTGTATGATGCTGTATGATGCTGTATGATGCTGTATGAAGCTGTATGATGCTGTATGATGCTGTGTGAATCTGTGTGAAGCTGTATGATGCTGTATGATGCTGTATGATGCTGTATGATGCTGTATGAATCTGTATGATGCTGTATGATGCTGTATGATGCTGTATGATGCCGTATGATGCTGTATGATGCTGTATGATGCTGTATGATGCTGTATGAATCTGTATGATGCCGTATGATGCCGTATGATGCCGTATGATTCTGTATGATACCGTATGATGCTGTATGAAGCTGTATGATGCTGTATGATGCTGTATGATGCTGTATGATGCTGTACAATGCCGTATGATGCTGTACGATGCTGTATGAATCTGTATGATGCCGTATGATGCTGTATGATGCTGTATGATTCTGTATGATTCTGTATGATACCGTATGATGCCGTATGATGCTGTATGAAGCTGTATGATGCTGTATGATGCTGTATGATGCTGTATGATGCTGTACAATGCCGTATGATGCTGTATGATGCTGTATGATACCGTATGATGCTGTATGATGCTGTATGATGCTGTATGAAGCTGTATGATGCTGTATGATGCTGTATGATGCTGTATGATGCTGTATGATGCTGTATGAAGCTGTATGATGCTGTATGATGCTGTATGATGCTGTATGATGCTGTATGATGCTGTATGATGCTGTATGCTGTATGATGCTGTATGATGCTGTATGATGCTGTATGATGCTGTATGATGCTGTATGATGCTGTATGATGCTGTATGATGCTGTATGATGCTGTATGATGCTGTATGATGCTGTATGATGCTGTATGATGCTGTATGATGCTGTATGATGCTGTGATGCTGTATGATGCTGTATGATGCTGTATGATGCTGTATGAAGCTGTATGATGCTGTATGATGCTGTATGATGCTGTATGATGCTGTATGATGCTGTATGATGCTGTATGATGCTGTATGATGCTGTATGAAGCTGTATGATGCTGTGTGATGCTGTATGAAGCTGTATGATGCTGTATGATGCTGTATGATGCTGTATGAAGCTGTATGATGCTGTATGATGCTGTATGAAGCTGTATGATGCTGTATGATGCTGTATGATGCTGTATGAAGCTGTATGATGCTGTATGATGCTGATGCTAGCTGTATGGTATGATGCTGTGATGCCGTATGATGCTGTTGTCAGAATAAAGTGCTCACGCTGGATGAGCTGAAGGTGAGATTACAGGTGAGTGAATCTGATTTTGTGAAGTGTTCATGAATCGGCTGATTCCGGAGAGAAAGCGGATCATTATAACGGATGAATAAATGTGTCTCAGATCTGGGATACGGCGGGACAGGAGCGGTTTCGGAGCGTCACACATGCGTATTACAGAGATGCTCAGGGTGAGAAATGATTAACCCTTCACTGTCTGTCAGTGTTGTGTGGGATACGGTGGTTTCATTGTTTTATTGTTGATCTCGCAGCTCTTCTTCTGCTCTATGACATCACCAGCAAATCCTCCTTCGACAACACAAGGGTACGAACTCTGATTATCAGACAGGACACTTCATTTCAAGTCCTTCTATGAACATATATAAAATAAATAATATAATAACAATATCTAGTGTCTCCTCCTTAACATAATTGAACTAATTATCATAAGAAATATCTAACATTATTGCACATGAGTGTTTTGGCTCTCTAGAGAGAGAATATTAGAGGCTTCTGATTGGCTGGATGTTGTGTTGTAGGCGTGGCTTACTGAGATCCATGAATATGCTGAGGATGATGTGGTCATCATGTTGCTTGGCAACAAGGTAAGAAGCCTTTGAGCTTGGATCTGGTGTTATATAAGTCATAACTGTAACTGTACGTGTCATATCTACAGTCAGACATGACCAGCGCCAGAGTGATCAGACGAGAGGACGGAGAGAAACTCGCCAGAGTGAGTCTCAATCGCTCGTCTACTGCATTACATTCATCAAAAGTGCAGTAAAAACATTCATAAAGTTACAAAAGATGCATATTTATAATGAATGCTGTTCTTTTGAACTTTCTGTTCATCTCTGAATCCTGAAAAATTAAATGCATCACGCTTTCCACAAAAATATTGGGCAGCATAATTGTTTATAAACATTGATAATAATCAGAAATGTTTCTTGAACAGTATTATTATGATTTCTGAAGATCACGTGACACTGAAGACTGGAGTAATGATGCTGAAAATACACAGAAATATATTATATTTTAACACATATTCACATAGAAAACAGCTGTTTTAGATTCTAATAATATTTTATAATTTTTACTGTGTTTCTCGATTAAATAAATGCAGAGAGAGACATCACAAAATCACAAATATTTCAAACTTTTGACACGCACACAGAGACACACACACTCACTCACACACACACACACACTCACTCACTCACACACACACACACACTCACACACACACTCACACACACACACACACACTCACTCACTCACACACACACACACACACACACACACTCACACACGCACACACTCACACACACTCACACAGACACTCACACAGACACACACTCACACACACACACACACACACACACACTCACACTCACTCACTCA
>CM050430.1:28272567-28275067 GCA_027564155.1 Gymnocypris eckloni scoliostomus | reverse complement strand
ATGTATGTATTTATTAAGAAGATGGGTATTTTAGGAAAGTGACTTTATGGTACAATATTTAATCTCTTTTATTTTTGTTTGTGGTTGGTTTATTTATAGGCTACTTTAAGATAGGCAGGTATTTAATTTGATATCTCTATTTTCTTTTCTTTGGTTTATGAATAATGAATTATATGTGAATGCATGTATTCATTCATTCATTAATAGGAGGGGTATTTATGTAAGTGTTTTGTACTTTCTATGTTGTATTTGTTTGTTTGGCCTTGTGTTATGTTGGCTGTGTATGAATATGGATTTTACCTTCTTCTGGATTGTTTGTGGTCTACAATGAAAACACACACGTGCACAGACCACCATATGTCATTCTCTCCACTTCCTGTCTGACTTTTACTACTTCCTGTGTTTGAACATTAAACTCTCTCACCAACTGACCAGTCGCTCTATGACTATTGAAATATGACCCCGAGCAATAACCAACAATACATTGTATGAGTCAGAATTATACATTGTTCTGTTATGCCAAAAATCATTAGATATTAAGATCATGTTCCATGAAGATATTACCTACCGTAAATACATCAAAACTTAATTTTTGATTATTAATATGCATTGCTAAGAACAACTTTAAAGATGATTTTCTCAATATTTAGATTTTTTTTGCACCCTCAGATTCCAGATTTTCAAATATTTTCCTATACATCAATGGAAATATTATTTATTCAGCTTTCAGATGATGCATACATCTTAATTTCCCCAAAAATACCTATATGACTAGTTTTGTGCCCCAGGGTCAGCTCATCCACAGGCTATTAATATTCAGAACAGCGCTTATCTTACCAGCCAATCAGGTGGGTCGACCGCTCGTCGGCTAATTAATATTCATGAGGCCGATAACTCATGTAAAGGCTGGAGTCACCAGGGCTTGTGTGTCTCTCTCTATCAGCTCCAGCATGAAAGCTGTGTTTACACTGCGTTTATTCTGGAGTTAACTGTGTTCTTTGTCAATCCTCCGATTAGATAGTGTGATGAAGTTGGCTTGGTTTGCTCGTCACGATCAATAGTTCACCTTTGAAACTCTGCATACATGTGAAAGAATAGCTTATCGTGTTCGAAAAACCTCCTGATTTGTTTAGGTAGTGCCCTGATTTGAGATCTGGCCTCGACCTTGAGACGCTTCCCTGGAGTCTGAGTATAGTGCACAGTATAGCACATGTAGTGCACAAACACAGTGTGCATGCTAGAAACAGCAAGGGGTTGAATCCCAGAGAATGCATGAACTGATAGACCCCCCCCCTCGGAAAAAAATAAAACAGCTTTAATGAAATAGACGTTCATGCATGCATGCATGTCAATAAGCGCATGCGGATATTGTTGCCATAGAAAGATTATAGATTAATAACATGTTTAAGGTTCAGCGGGGCTAAATGCATATTCGATCATATTTTCATCTGAACCACTAGATGACACAAATCATGATTTAGCACTTTCCAAAACACACTTTTCCAGATGCACGTGCATAACAAGCGATCGCGCGCATTCTGTGCTCGCCGGATATAATATCGCGTGTGTTTAAAATATTGTAGATTTAAGTAGCGAATGTGAAATGCTCAAATTAATGCTTATATTTTGAGACATATGTCTTATTTGTGATTTTCAGTTTTAAGATAATTAAAGCTATTTTTTTAATAACGAAGGAATGTGTCAAATATAGTATTTGGGGTAAAAGCGCTCTTGGGACAGTAGATAATTAACATCATAATTAATAGATGGCGGACTTTTCCAATTTGTTGACATGGTTAGATTCAAATGATAAAAATCTGCATTATTGAGTGTCCATATTAGACATAATCACCATGTTTAGAATGAAACCATCATATTTAAAACATGATAATAATCATATTGCATAATAACATATATTTGTTGTTATTACTGTAAATACATATTCAATTATTATTGGATCACTTTCAATACTTTCAGAATCTTTACTTATTTAAATAATTGTATTTATGTATTTTAAAAGATATTTAATATAGGCTATTAACATATTTTAATGACAGTATTTTTATTGAACAAAAAATAAGATTTTTTTTCAAAATAAGCAGAAAATTATTCAAAATCTAAAGGGATTGTTTTGATACAAGTATTAACTTGTATCAATACATTATAATATTTTTAAACAAAATAAACTTTTCACACAAAAAAATATGTTGCTCCATTAATGTTCAACTTATGTATTTTTTCTGCAATTATATATTTAAGAGGCAGTGAATAGCACATTCTTCTTAACCCCGTTATACTCTATAATAGAATAGAAAACTGTATTGTCATGATATATTAATAATACAATGACATGTGTTTGATAACTCTCAGAACCAACAGCACAATAACACTAAAGTACAAACAGTGTTCAGTGCACTGAAGCAGGTACACCGCTTCAGTCGTCAGTCTCCGTGCATGTAAAGGAACGAGGTGTAGTACAGGCCACGGCTCTGTTCCTCAG
>CM050430.1:28247567-28262567 GCA_027564155.1 Gymnocypris eckloni scoliostomus | reverse complement strand
TTATTTTATTTTATATATTTTTTTATATATTTAATATAATTTTTATTGTATTTTTTTACTTTTAACTTTTAATTTATTTGTATTTGTTTTACTCTTCTTGTGCTTGTATGTATGTCTCTTATCCTCCTTTTAATGTATTTTTATTCCATTTTAATTCATTTTTTATTCCTTTATTCCATATTAATTTATTTATTAATTTCTTAAATTTGTATTTCTTTCATAGTTTTATCCATTTTTATTAATATTTGTTTAATATTTATTTTATATTTTATTGTTTTTACTATTTTTTTTATTTTCGAAATACCACTGTGTATGAAAATGAAATGTGTAAGTAAATGTGCCTTTTAGGTTATTGCACCGAATCATTCCTAATGTTGTTTTTCTCGCTCATTCTCTCTCTGGCTCTTTGAGTGAATGCCCTGTTTCAGATCTTCCTGGTAAACCCTGCTGATGTAATGCTGCAGTTATAGTGAAACACATCGTGTCTCATTTGAGACAGACTTTGTATTAGCTCCTAAATAAATAAAACAATGTCACAATAAAGTAGCATGGAAAAGTTTTTAACTTCCGAAACCCAAACAGCCTCATATTTGAAGTATGAAGTTTAACCCGTGACTGAGGAATGTGTGTGTGTGTGTGTGTGTGTGTGTGTGTGTGTGTGTGTGTGTGTGTGTGTGTGTGTGTGTGTGTGTGTGTGTGGACGCTCGACCTTGAGCACATGGACACCACTTATCTGAGGCTGATAAATTAATGAGCAGTGTGTGTTTGCACTGAGTAGACGACTGCAGGGGCTTCACACACACTGACACTGTAAACACCAACAACTCAATCCACTGGAGAAAACTATATATTACTGAAGACACACACTCACTCACTCACACACACACACACTCTCACACACACACGCACTCACTCACTCAAACACACACACTCACTCACATACACACACACACACACACACAGAGACACACACACACACACACACACACACACACACACACACACACACACACACACACACACACACACACACACTCACACACACATACACACACACACACACATACACACACGCACACTCCAGCGATATCACAGACTTGATTGCACAGATACTATTTAAACTGAACTGAGCTGGACGATGACATCACTGAATTCAATACTGAAATCCCTTTAACTCAAAATGGTAGTTTAATGTTGTGATTTTACATTAGTGATACACTATTGTGACATTGTGCAGTTGTGCAGTGACATGATCTTCATTACAGGTCACATTAGAGTAGATCAGCTGAATGTCTCCTTGGTAAACCTCACTCACTGTTCTGTCTTTAAACGCTGAGAGCAAGAGTCTAATTGCTTTGGAAAGGCCTAATCACTGCATGCAGAGTCTAATGGAAGCCTTGTCATCACGTCTCATTAAGTCAATGGATGAATAAATCACAAGCTCGTTCAGGGCCGCACATAAAAGCAATCTGCAGGTTTGGAGGAACAAACAAGCCATTAAGAGTCCAGAGTCTCTGGCATCATGGAAAAGACTGATTGGAGTTTTAAACACACACATGTCCGCGCTGTAAGAGAGCGAACAGGCCTGCAAGAGCCGCGCTAATTGATCTGATGAAGCAAGAGTTGTAGTCAATTAAACGTATCTCAGGCTGACGGGTCAATATTTGAGCATTTGTCGTCAAAGAGCCCCTCGTCGCTCGTAACGAGCCTTCGGGTGAGGAGCAGATTCCTCCGGCGGCCCCGGAGAGCATCACTCAGGCCCCGGTGTTCACTCGAGTGTGCTGTTTGCTCTTCAATTAGGCCTAATTCAGCTTTTATATCTCCGTCAGACCTTCTGCTTCACTGTGTGCGCTGTTAATAATGACTTGTGTAAACGCGAGCACAGCTCCTGACTCCTACTCAGCCGGGTTAGTGAGGATAGCGCGCGAGTTTGGGGTGATATATTGCTATTAACCCATGTATCGTTGTCAGTCAGTGTTAATGTATCGTTGTCAGTCAGTGTTAATGTATCGTTGTCAGTCAGTGTTAATGTATCGTTGTCAGTGTTAATGTATCGTTGTCAGTGTTAATGTATCGTTGTTAGTCAGTGTTAATGTATCGTTGTTAGTCAGTGTTATTGTATCGTTGTCAGTGTTAATGTATCGTTGTCAGTGTTAATGTATCGTTGTTAGTCAGTGTTATTGTATCGTTGTTAGTCAGTGTTAATGTATCGTTGTCAGTCAGTGTTAATGTATCGTTGTCAGTGTTATTGTATCGTTGTCAGTGTTATTGTATCGTTGTCAGTCAGTGTTATTGTATCGTTGTCAGTGTTATTGTATCGTTGTCAGTCAGTGTTAATGTATCGTTGTCAGTCAGTGTTAATGTATCGTTGTCAGTGTTAATGTATCGTTGTCAGTCAGTGTTATTGTATCGTTGTCAGTGTTATTGTATCGTTGTCAGTCAGTGTTATTGTATCGTTGTCAGTGTTATTGTATCGTTGTCAGTGTTATTGTATCGTTGTCAGTCAGTGTTATTGTATCGTTGTCAGTCAGTGTTATTGTATCGTTGTCAGTCAGTGTTAATGTATCGTTGTCAGTGTTAATGTATCGTTGTCAGTCAGTGTTAATGTATCGTTGTCAGTGTCAGTGTTAATGTATCGTTGTCAGTCAGTGTTATTGTATCGTTGTCAGTGTTATTGTATCGTTGTCAGTCAGTGTTAATGTATCGTTGTCAGTGTTAATGTATCGTTGTCAGTGTTATTGTATCGTTGTCAGTCAGTGTTAATGTATCGTTGTCAGTGTTATTGTATCGTTGTCAGTCAGTGTTAATGTATCGTTGTCAGTGTTAATGTATCGTTGTCAGTGTCAGTGTTAATGTATCGTTGTCAGTCAGTGTTATTGTATCGTTGTCAGTGTTATTGTATCGTTGTCAGTCAGTGTTATTGTATCGTTGTCAGTGTTATTGTATCGTTGTCAGTGTTATTGTATCGTTGTCAGTCAGTGTTATTGTATCGTTGTCAGTCAGTGTTATTGTATCGTTGTCAGTCAGTGTTAATGTATCGTTGTCAGTGTTAATGTATCGTTGTCAGTCAGTGTTAATGTATCGTTGTCAGTGTTAATGTATCGTTGTCAGTGTCAGTGTTAATGTATCGTTGTCAGTCAGTGTTATTGTATCGTTGTCAGTGTTATTGTATCGTTGTCAGTCAGTGTTAATGTATCGTTGTCAGTGTTAATGTATCGTTGTCAGTGTTATTGTATCGTTGTCAGTCAGTGTTAATGTATCGTTGTCAGTGTTATTGTATCGTTGTCAGTGTTAATATATCGTTGTCAGTGTTAATGTATCGTTGTCAGTGTTAATGTATCGTTGTCGGTGTTAATGTATCGTTGTCAGTCAGTGTTAATGTATCGTTGTCAGTGTTAATGTATCGTTCCGTCAGAGTCATCTGTTACATTTTTCGAGAGTTATATTTGTGTCTAATGTAACAGTTTGAAATGTTACTGTTTCACATCAGAGCGCGTTCAAATGTAACGTTCTGCTAATGTGTTCTAAATTAAATGTTTCTTTAACATTCACATAATCAAGAAACATACACGTTTCAGAAAACTAATATAGAGAAATAACATTTTCATAATTAAATGAGAATGTTAGGAGAACATAATTTGAATATGTTCTCTTTTCTGGCTCACGAGACTTATGAAGATATCAGTTTTATTAACTGTAACTTTTATCTCTGATTTAGAGTTTCTTAAACTACGAGAAAGCCTTCATGTGTTCTTTTATTAATCAGAAAACGTTTGAGATGTTCTGAAAATCATCCTGGTCACAAATAATAAATGCTTATGAATGTCTCTTATGCTCTATTTTCATCAAATCTTGGATTCAATCTTTTTCTAAAGTTTTTTTTATTAGCACATATTTTTTATTTAACCCTTTATGGAGCTGATCGATTGATCTGAGCTCATGCAGCAGGTTATATCAACAACTATCACTTTATTTAATATGACAGGCCTTGTGAATCTCTCCTTGAATGAACTGATGGTCATCTTTGATCTGAGTGTATTCATCAGTTTCAGCTGAAGATAAAGCGTGTCCACTCCTACACTCGATCAGGTCCGTGACGGAGCACAACACTGCCGATTAAAGATCGATAAAGAGATTCGATTATAAACACAATCAGAGATTTACAAGCGATTATCGAGTTTAATCACTCCGGCCTCACTGGTCACTCAACTCACGTGCGGGTTGCTTTTCAATAATAACAAAAATGTATACAAAAAAAAATCAACATTTTTTTTTTTTTTTTACAATTTTTTTTTTTTCCAGCTTTAAGTCCAATGTGATAACATTTGAGCGTTTTCAGGAAAAAATTAACTCCACATCAAAATGACCAGAACACAGAAAATATAAGAAACACAAATGAATGAATCTGAAGTTTTGGTCGAGGGTTTTACATGCTCTCTTTAAACTAAAGATCACATAATCATGTTCTGCAGTAAAGCCACAGAAGATCATTAGAAACGCGTCACAGGTTCCGGATCAAGGGCGATACAAGCCTTGCTTGTCCGAGGTAAAGACGCGTTCTGACGGGTCAGGGTTCAGTTCTTTACAGAAGACATCTCATGCTGTTCTCTCTCTCTGTCTGTGATTCATCGTACTGTCCAATCATTAACTCCAGCATGTCGTGTCGGGAGAGATAAGCGCTGATCTGAGCTCCAGAGATTCAGGAAGAGATAGACTTGAATTGATTTGAATGAATCAGCAGATAAAGGACTAATAGCACACATCATTCTTCATCACATCAGATTCAAGCCATATTACACACAAATCTGCAGTCATTCTCAGCCTTTCTGCAAAACAGCACACCATTGTAGACTAAGGAACACTTATTTTCCCTTCATTTGCTGCTTATTAATAGTTATAGAGTTTAGATATCGGGGTTTAGAATAAGGCATTAACATTACTACTAATAAATGCATGCTAAGATACCCTACAATAAACACACAAATCTTACAGGAATTCATATTAAAGGTGTTTTCAAATGTGTGCTTTTGAGATGTGTTTGTGATATTTTGAATGCATTGGTTAATTTGGCAAAAATTATAAATTTTTCTGTTATGCCAAAAATCATTAGATATTAAGATCATGTTCCATGAAGATATTTCCTACCGTAAATATATCAAAACTTAATTAGTGATTATTAATATGCATTGCTAAGAATTCATTTGCACAACTTTAAAGATGATTTTCTCAATATTTAGATTTTTTTTGCACCCTCAGATTTTCAAATATTGTCCAAACCATAAATCAATGGAAATATTATGTATTCAGCTTTTTTCGTTGATGCATAAGTCTCAGTTTCACAAAATTGACTGGTTTTGTGCTCCAGGATCACATTTAACATTGAAAGTGAAAAAAAAACATATTTTTTTGAAATACGAATGAGACATAATAATGCATTAAAAAGGCACATTAGACAGATATGTTACCGCTAAAATATTGTTTATTGACGACACAAAATATGTACAGAATTTCCCACGAGACACCAGATACAGGGTTGATCATTAAGTTAATGTACAGTATGTACAGTATGTACAGCGCTGACGTCACGCGCTCACAGCTGAGGCTCTGGATCGGACTCCTCAGACTCCTCAGACTCGTGCATCACGTCTGGACTCGATCTGTCCGAGTTTCTCTGCTCGCCAGGGCCCTCCACATCTCTCTTACCGCTCGGGGGACTCTCCTGGGTCACACAAGCGTCTCAGTATCAAATCATGAGGGACATTTCTATTCAGCGCCTGTCATTTATTTGCCGTCAATTTCATTTTCAACATTTTTTTTACTTAAAAAAATAGTTTATAAATATTATAGAGATTTTATAGGAATTATAAACATTAGGCTATATTGATATCATAGCCGATTATTTAGATTTAGAATTTAACATTTAGGAAATTATTAAAATATCTAAATGCATGTTTATTTTCAGATATAGAAAAATATGATACAGTACTGAATTAAAATACGATTATTTCGTGTATGCGTTTATTTATTTATGTATTTATTGATCGACAAAAACGATCAAAACGAATCAACAGCATATTTAAATATCACAAAATTAATAAACAAATACGATTTTAATAAATCGGAAGTTAATTTGACGAAAACGACGAAACGGCGAATAACGCATTATTTTAAACGTGATATTTTATAAAAGATCGAAATAAAACGCGCTCTAATAAACTCAATCTCAATTTTACTTCGAAAAATATTTTTAGTGTAATAAATAAAATTGTTTTTCTTAAGATTAAAGTCGTTTGAAAGCGGAAAACATTCTTATATTAATATTCTATATTTATTTATACCATGCATCTTTCTTTTCGGTCATGTTTTGGTTGTGTTTGCTGTAAATATTATTTGTTTATTAAGTTATTTAGCAGATGCTTTTATCCAAAGCGACTTACAAATCAACAGAAACATCAGTTGTAATATTAAAACAACTAAAAACAGATCCAAAACTAAAACTTTATAAATACCCACGTTTAAAAATAAAGAAATAAAATAAAATGACAACATTTCAAAACTTAACATTTACACGAAAAAATAAAAATAAAGCAATACACAAATTATAATTATTCTAACCAAACACACAACGAAACGTCATAAATTCTGATGATTATTTAGGATAGTTATAATAACCGTATAATAACATAAGCTCGTTGCCGTGTATTAAGAGCAGATTCTCACCTGTTTCAACCGCCTCCATTTCGCCCGACGGTTCTGGAACCACGTCTTCACCTGCAGAAGACATGAAGAATCAAACATGTGCTGATGTGGAAGAGAGAGAGAGAGAGAGAGCAGGTCGTGTCGTGTCGTGTCGTGTCGTCGCGTCGTCGCGTCGCGTCCTTCACTCGCCTGTCTCTCGCTCAGCTGCAGCATCTTGGCGAGTCTCTTTCTCTCCGGTGGAGACAGATACTTCTGCGTCTCGAACTTCTTCTCCAGCTCGATGGTCTGGTCGTTGGAGAAGCGAACCTGTCCGCCTTTCCTCTTGTGCATCGGCCGCTGGATGAACGGCGTCCACAGCAGAGGTTTACCTGCAGAACAGACGAATATATGTGTGTCAAGTGCGCACACTTTATCAATTATGAAACACGAATTATGTTTGATTCGGCCTACTATTTATGCAGAAATTAACTTTGGCGTGCATATGACACGTAATGGGTGATTAGGGTTGTGGGGTAGATGCGTATTATATGCACGTGAAAACTGAGTATTATATGCACGTGTATTATGCACGCCAAAAAATGCTATCCATTTCATTTATGCATTTAGCAGACGCTTTTATCCAAAGCGACTTACATACATACATGCATACATATTTTATCAGTAACATTTTATAAGTATTTTATCAGTATCATAATATTAGTATATACACGCCAAAAATTGCTATCATATGCACGCCAAAAAATTGCGTATTAACAAATCGTTGTATCATATGCACGTGAAAACTGCGTATTATATGCACAATTATAAAATTGCGTATTAACAATTTTTGAATCATATGCACGTGAAAACTGCGTATTATATGCACATCAATAAATTGCGTATTAACAAATAGCGTATCATATGCACGCGAAAGTCACTATCGGGTTGTGATGATCACGCGCATGTAAAGCGCGCAGATGTCCAGACTGGAGGTGAATAATGTGTTCGGTGTGTCGCAATCTCTGTCTGTTTGTCAGCTCGCGCATCCGCTGAAACATGGAGGTTATGAGCAGGAGGACTATGGCAGAAGTTCCGTCCATGTGTTTCCTGTTGGTTAATCTGGTGAACATCCGTCGAATCCTGTTTCTAACACAGAGGAAGCTGCGATTGATCCTGAATCAGCTTCCGATGCGCGCGTGCTGAGAGAGTGAGGCCTTCCGGTCACAGACTTACTGAATATGAAACAGTAAGTTTCATATTCATATTCAGAAAGATGATTATGTATTTAAACACTGTTCTGAATATGAAACAGTAAGTCTGAGTTATAGATGATTATATATATAAATACTGTTATCATCTATAACACAGACTTACTGTTTCATATTCAGAACAGTGTTTAATACACAATCCCATGGCCGAGAAGTATTTCACAGCATAATAATAATAATTTAATAATAAATATAGTTTTAAGAATAACCGAAATGTTATATGTCGTAGAAGTATTTTACAGCATAATAATAATAATAATAATAATTTTATAATAACTGAAACTTTTTTTGTCGTAGAAGTATTTTACAGCATAATAATAATAATAATTTAATAATTTTAAGAATAACATAAATGTTATGTGTCGTAGGAGTATTTTACAGCATAATAATAATAATTTAATAATACAAATGTTTTAATAATAACATAAATGTTATGTGTCTTAGAAGTATTTTACAGCATAATAATAATTTAATAATAAATATTATTTTAAGAATAACTGAAATGTTATGTGTTGAAGTATTTTACAGCATAATAATAATAATGTAATAATAAATATTATTTTGAGAATAACAGAAATGTTATGTATATATATATATATATGGCCAAAAACATATATGTTTGTGTATTACGCATAACGCATAATATATTTTCTTACCATTATTTTTGCCCATTTTCTGAAATATATAAAAAGAAAACATAATTATATTTTTCAAAAGCATTTATGAATATATTTCGTCCTCCATATATTTCAATCCAAGAAATTAAATGCACGTGTCACATTAAAATAAAAACTTCATATTTTGCGTACAGCACCCATAACATATTCTCATAAAACCATATTATTTAATAACATGAAATTCAAAAGGTGTAATAAACGTGGAATCATTATGATTTCTTTGGACTTTTTACGGCATTAATAAAGATATAAAATCGAAATGCATTTATTTAAATGACATAGGCTATAATTTAGTACAGGCTATATTAATAAAAATCATATTTGGAATAATCTTACATTTCTTGAGTAACACTTATTAATATTTAGGGCTAGGGTTAGTTGTTATGGGATGTATAATAAGGTATTAATATCCACGCTATAAGCAAGAGACCCTAAAATAAAGTGTTACACGCATCGCTTCGTTTAAAACAGCATGCACGGTGACGCACGCGTCGTGACGCTCCGCGAGGCGTTGAGTCGTTTCAGCTCAATGAACGGAAACGAGGAATCCGTGAATAACGGCCCCGGTTATCAGCAGTCGAGTGTTTCCTGAATATGTGTGTATTGAGGATGTGGATAAAATAATCAGCAGCGTGCACCAGGAAAACCTCTCACAGCTTTACTCCTATCGACAGCTCAAGATTTCCGGAGGGAACGGAAAGGGTCCGAGACCGACAACCGCCCGGATTCACGCGCAGGGTCACGGGGACGCGCTCGAGCTGCAGTTTCGAAATCTAGAAGAGCTTCCTCTTCAGGTCAGTCTGGTTGATATTATTAACCACACGAGCTGTTGGTAAACAGAGCTCGTGAAGCTCAGCTCTCTGTGTTCAAATCACTCCAACGTTCACAAATGAATCAACTTTCACTTTTACGCACGCGTGTTATCCAGATCTAGTGCTGTGAAATCATTTCGACTTTACTAGACCAGATTCAGCTGATTAACGAAAGCGTCCAGCACACACAACACGCGCTTTAGACACTAATTCAAGTGTGATGTCTAACCATTTTTGGTTCCCAAAAGAACCTTTCAGTGAATAGAATTCCTAAAATAAGCATTTAAATAATCGAAAAAGTAGTTTTTGACATGTTAAAGGTTTGACGGATGTTCAAAGCTCTTCTTGATGCTAATAAAGCACCTTTGTTTTTAATAGTGCAGTTGTGAAAAGGTAGAAAAGTAGCGCCGCGTGCAGCGCCAGAGCTCGCGAGGGTTATACGCACGCCAAAGTATAAATAGACCCCAATGGACATTACTAACCGTGCGTTTTCATGACACCAGGCTCTGGTTTAGATCGAAACATGACAGATATGAGTCTGGCTCTCACCTAGCGGGTCGTGGCGGATCAGCGCGTGCGTAAAGTCTCGCTGGAACGGGTAGATGGACGCGTACGCGAGCGCCTGCTGCGACAGAACCGGGTGGATCGGCGTGGGCTCGTAGATCGGGGTCCGGTAAGACGGGATCAGGCTGGTGAACGACGAGTTTGGAGACGGCAGGGTCAGCGCGGGCGCCACCGGGCCAGGCGCGGACGCGCTTCTGCCCAGAATGTCCTCGATGTAGAAGGGCGTCGGGTGAGCGGGCGGCGCGGGCGTCGGCGCGTAAAACGCAGCGTGCGAGGGCTGGAACTGCATGGCTGGAGAACCTCTGGTGACTTCTGCTTCCATGCAGTTCGATGAGGAGGTCACTAGTGAGGGAGCTGGTGATGTTTTATGAGGGAGGAGACTTCCTGCAGGTACACGAGCTCTGATTGGCTCTCTGAGAAGAATGAGATGAAGGAGAAGAAAGAAGAAACCTGAGGAGGAGGAGGAAAGTCAGGATGCACCTGGAGTAAACACACAATCATGATTCAGCTCACTTTCATATCAATCACATTACTAATCCAAAACATCATTGACTAGCACTGCATGACTAATGTACACAACACACTTTAATGGCTTGCTTTTTAATTACAGCTCAATTCAGTCAAATATGAAAGAGCGAGATTATAGAAATGAATAATGAATACAATCAATAGAAGTGAGAGGGATAAAAACAAAGATGTTGTGACTTTATTATTTGTAGTAAATCTTTTATGATTTATTTTTATGCTATTTTGTGCAATGGATTATTACAAATAAAGTCACGAAAGATTAAAAAGTCATGTATTTGATTTTAAAGATAATGCCTTTAGTAAAAAATCGAACAAAACAAAAACTACTAGAATATAATATTGTATTTAATTAATATCTATTTGGCAATATTCAATAGCTTTTGAGAAGCCAAACTTTAAGAAATGACTTTAAAAGATATTTAATAGCAATCAAAGCATTTTGATATCAAAATTAATGGGGAAAAGTTGGTAAAATATTCTATTCGCATGCATAAAAAATACACATTTTCAATATTTAAAAATAAATAAATAAAATCCATTAAAAGGTTACAAATATTTCTACATTCAAAACAGGTTTATGTAAATATTTTTCTACCAAAATATGTGTTTTTTTTAAATATAGTTTTGAAAATATTTTAGAAAAATGTAAATATCTGTTTAAAGTATTTAAAATATATTTATTATATATATTTAAATAAAAAATGACACATGTCACCATTGATGAAAAACATGACTCGCGTGAACATATAACACATTGAATAAAATCAGCAAGGAACAAATAATAATAGCTAATAATAACAATAATAATGATTATAATGATGAGGAAATAGGCCTATTGGGATATATTTTGGTGAAGGTTGAAAGAAAAATATATTTAGGCCTTGGACCTATTTAAAATATATATTTACGCCAGAATTGTATTTGTAGTTTTTTGGGGGGGTATGTGTTAAGCAGAACATCCAGATAGTTCAGGTTTATGTATTATATCATTATTGAGTTATCACATAATGAAGTGGTTTAATGAATTAAAGACGCTCTGAGATAAACCTGCAGAGGAGACCATGTCACACATGAAAGCTGATCTGGGAACAGCTAATATTTGCGCTTGGCCAATCATTGGCGTTAATTGATCTGCTGTCACAGTCGTGGACAAACTCCATCACATTCACAATAATGGCCTTGTGTTTGATTAAACGCATCAATAATGACGAACTTTCATCTGTCCGATGTCGACATGCGCAGTCATCTGATAAGAGAAGTCCGAACTGATCACTTCTTATCAGAGCTATTGATCTCGGTTAGTTTCAATTAGAGTGGAAGCAGATACTGCTGATGTGTGACAGGAACACCAGCATCTCCAACAAACATATGATGATCATAAAACCATTAGAACTTAGAGATGAGGAATTAGTCAAACATCACATTTACATCTCACAGAAATGTCCTGAGAACGTTTAATCATCAATAAAACAACGTTACATGAACATTCCATTTCATCACTTACAGACATTAATGTTCCATTTCATCACTTACAGACATTAATGTTCCATTTCATCACTTACAGACATTAATGTTCCATTTCATCACTTACAGACATTAATGTTCCATTTCATCACTTACAGACATTAATGTTCCATTTCATCACTTACAGACATTAATGTTCCATTTCATCACTTACAGACATTAATGCTTCCATTTCATCACTTACAGACATTAATGTTCCATTTCATCACTTACAGACATTAATGTTACATTTCATCACTTACAGACATTAATGTTCCATTTCATCACTTACAGACATTAATGTTCCATTTCATCACTTACAGACATTAATGCTCCATTTCATCACTTACAGACATTAATGTTACATTTCATCACTTACAGACATTAATGCTACATTTCATCACTTACAGACATTAATGTTCCATTTCATCACTTACAGACATTAATGTTCCATTTCATCACTTACAGACATTAATGTTCCATTTCATCACTTACAGACATTAATGTTCCATTTCATCACTTACAGACATTAATGTTCCATTTCATCACTTACAGACATTAATGTTCCATTTCATCACTTACAGACATTAATGTTACATTTCATCACTTACAGACATTAATGTTCCATTTCATCACTTACAGACATTAATGTTCCATTTCATCACTTACAGACATTAATGCTACATTTCATCACTTACAGACATTAATGTTCCATTTCATCACTTACAGACATTAATGCTACATTTCATCACTTACAGACATTAATGTTACATTTCATCACTTACAGACATTAATGTTCCATTTCATCACTTACAGACATTAATGCTACATTTCATCACTTACAGACATTAATGTTCCATTTCATCACTTACAGACATTAATGCTACATTTCATCACTTAGACATCAATGCTACATTTCATCACTTACAGACATTAATGTTCCATTTCATCACTTACAGACATTAATGTTCCATTTCATCACTTACAGACATTAATGTTCCATTTCATCACTTACAGACATTAATGTTACATTTCATCACTTACAGACATTAATGCTACATTTCATCACTTACAGACATTAATGTTCCATTTCATCACTTACAGACATTAATGTTCCATTTCATCACTTACAGACATTAATGTTCCATTTCATCACATAGACATTAATAATGTTCCATTTCATCACTTACAGACATTAATGTTCCATTTCATCACTTACAGACATTAATGTTCCATTTCATCACTTACAGACATTAATGTTCCATTTCATCACTTACAGACATTAATGTTCCATTTCATCACTTACAGACATTAATGCTACATTTCATCACTTACAGACATTAATGTTCCATTTCATCACTTACAGACATTAATGTTCCATTTCATCACTTACAGACATTAATGTTCCATTTCATCACTTACAGACATTAATGTTCCATTTCATCACTTACAGACATTAATGTTCCATTTCATCACTTACAGACATTAATGCTACATTTCATCACTTACAGACATTAATGTTCCATTTCATCACTTACAGACATTAATGTTCCATTTCATCACTTACAGACATTAATGTTCCATTTCATCACTTACAGACATTAATGCTACATTTGTTACATGTTTCATCGGGAATGTTACATTTGAATGTTCTCGAAACGTTCTGAAGCACGCGTAACATTCATCACTTACAGACATTAATGTTCGATTTCATCCGACTTACAGACATTAATGTTTTTCATCACTTACAGACATGTTTTTGAGATCATAACTGAAGACCAGAGCCACGTGAACGCTTTATTAATCTTCCAAACACATTGTTCTGAGGATTCTGGATTCATCTGATGAATGAATGTTGTCTCCATCTGCTGGATGCGGTGTGTAAATATAGAAATAAAGCATATTTCTCAACAATTATCTGCGTAATAATAATAATAATTTCAACGTGACCCTACAGCAGTCATAATCAACACAGGTACAGTATATTTGTAGCAATAACCAACAATACATCGTATGAGTCAAAATTATACATTTTCCTGTTATGCCAAAAATCATTAGATATTAAGATCATGTTCCATGAAGATATTACCTACCGTAAATATATCAAACTTTATTTTTGATTATTAATATGCATTAAGAACTTAATTTGAACAACTTTAAAGTTGATTTTCTCAATATTTAGATTTTTTTGCACCCTCAGATTCCAGATTTTCAAACATTGTCCAAACCATACATCAATGGAAATATTATTTATTCAGCTTTCAGATGATGCATACATCTCAATTTCATAAAAATTGACTGGTTTTGTGCTCCATTTATATATAAAACGATTATATAAAGCGCAGCGACCAGTAATATCAACAGTCGGCTGTGATTGGTCAATCCTGGAAAGCGTTGAGAAAAGTAACAGCTGCGCAGTAAACTCCGCGAGCGAAACATTCTAAACAATTATTTTAATCCATAATATCTGATAATGAGAAACAAGATGCGAGGCACTAAAAGCGCTGATTTAGATTTTAATTCCACGCGTGTTGCCGGTAATAACATCCCGCCTGTAACAAGACGTGCTGTGTTTCACTAATACGTGTCCGCCCCCTGATTCTCGTCTCTGGTTGGTGAGACACTAGTTCCGCCCCCGGTCGCCATGTATCGCTCCACACGGAACCTGCAGCGCTTCAGCGCGGATCTGTCGAAGCTGTGGACCGCGCAGAGACCCAGCAGCCTCCGGAACATCTGCCCGGTACCGGGAGTCCAGCTCAGGCCGCTCAGAATGGTACGCTGTTTTGCTGTTAGCTGTTGATCAATGACCTTCATGATTAATAACCTCTTCTGTAATCTAATCAACTTTGTGATATTGATATTATAATATTTCTATTGATGCATGGTTTGTTATGTTTGGACAATATTTGAACATTGAATCTGAGGGTGCAAAAAAATGTAAATATTAAGAAAATCACCTTTAAAGTTGTT
>CM050430.1:28227567-28235067 GCA_027564155.1 Gymnocypris eckloni scoliostomus | reverse complement strand
CGATCTGAGCGTATGCATCATTTTTGGTGTGAATTTTGTGAATAATTTTGTCAATATGCACTTAAAAAGTGATATTTGGTGACATAAGGCTGATATTTGGGCTCTTGTGAAGTGTGCTAATGGCTCATCACTGACGCGTGTGTGGGCGAGCGAGTCTGCGTTGCCATGTTTGTAGGTGGTTTTGTAAGTACGATAGTGTGTGTATTTCTGGTTTGCTTTGGCATGCAGAAAAGTGAAACTTTGAGCATCAGGCTGGCGCTGGTTCTGAACTCATTTCCACTGCAGGCGTGTTGATGCTGTCATTCAGATGTGTCAGAGAGGACAGTGAAATGGTCTTTATGCACAAACATCACAACAGTGGCCTCAAATGTATTTGCATGCTTAAAATGATCTGAATGTCCTTGCATGAGATAAACGATCAAAATCAAGCCGTTTATTGTAAAGAAAGATGTACAGAAACACTGTTGGGTAATTTTTTAAATTTTCTCTTTGATTCTTGTCTTATACACAGAGACACTGTCATGTTAGAATAGAAAAGAGTCCAAACTGTTGCTATACAATTAGATTCCCTAGAATATCATTATATGCTTAAACATTAAGATTTGTTCTCATGGAAATTACTAAAGTAGTCAAACCTGTTCATTAGAATGGGGTGCCAATACTTTTGTCAATACAGTGTATATGTGTTGCATTGGAATTTGAGCCTGAACAACTAGACTTAAACACGACAGACTAAAGTGTTTAATAAGAGATTTAGCCCGAGGCCCTGGCTGTCGCCGGATCTGTTCCTGAAGACCGCGAGAGAGCAACGGCTTTCCTCTGGGATGCCATTTAATAAACACATTCCCTCGAGTGACTTACAGAAGCTATTTACAGCCGCTCTGAAGCTCTGCGATCATTTCTGCTGACCTTATTCTACAGCAGCTCACTTCTGTGTGACGGCAAAGACTCAAGAAGCCTTTCTGATGTTGTGCAGAAACCATGATATACTACCATTCATATCACATTTATAATGTTACAAACGATTTCTATTTCAAATAAACGCTGTACTTTATTAACTCTACAATATTAACTCAGTGATGCTATCACTACCAGTCAAAAGCATTAATATATCAGTGATACTAATATAACTATAATGATTTCAATGATTTTTAAATCTGAAAAAATTACAGGCAGATTCAAGCAGCTTTAAAATACATTCATTTTTGCATTATTATTTTTCTGGACAGTTTTTATGTAATTGAGGCATTTTTGAGTAGAATGCATTGTGAATGTGTGTTTGATATGTCAGGTCTTTCGATGGTTTGTTGTTGGTGGTGTGATGTCCTCGTCTTAATCGTGTGTTTGAAGTCATCACAGCGCTTCAGATCTCTGACCTTCACAATGACCAGATCTGTGTCCAGTTCTTATAATGCTGTCAGCTTCAGCAATGTTTGAGAACTTTAGTTCAGAGTAGGGCTTACCGTACTATACTGTACTATAATATACTGAACTATACCGAACTATACTATGCCGAACTGTACTATACTGAACTATACTATGCCGAACTATACTATACTGAACTATACTATGCCGAACTATCCTATTCCGAACTATCCTATACTATACCAAACTATACTGCACTATACTATGCCGTACTATACTGTACTATACTACACTATGCTATACTGAACTATACTATACCGAACTATACTTTACTATACTGAACTATACCATGCCATACTATACTGTACTATACTATACTACACTGTACTGAACTGTACTATGCCGAACTACGCTATACCGAACTATACTATACTATACTGAACTATACTATACCGAACTATGCTATACTGAATTATACTATGCCGAACTATACTATACTATACTGAACTATACTATACCCAACTATTATATACTGAACTATACTACGCCGAACTATACTATACCAAACTATGCAATACTAAATGCCAATTTATACTACTTTACCATACTACGACAAACTAAATATACACATACTATGCTGCACAGGTATATGCAAAATTGTATTATAACATTGTAGAACACTACTAATATACGATTATACTATACTGTACTATACTATATGCCAATTTATACTACTATACTATACTACGCCAAACTAAATATACACATACTATGCTGCACAGGTATATGCTAAATTGTATTATAACATTGTAGAACACTACTATACTATACCGTATTATACTATACTGTACTATACTATATGCCAATTTATACTACTATACTATACTACGCCAAACTAAATATACACATACTATGCTGCACAGGTATATGCTAAATTGTATTATAACATTGTAGAACACTACTGTACTATACTATACTGAACTATACTATATATACTATAGTCAACTTAAAAGTGTAACTGCGACATGATTCAAGTGACATTCTCTTTATTAACCAAATAAAGTTCTGTTCCAGGTGCAGCACACATGATGTTCAACATGCAAACATGTTGTAAACATAAAACAAATGACTTTTAAATATCTTTGCAGAAAGCATGCATTAAATAGAGGGCAAATATTGTATAAACATGTTTTAACCCCTGAGCACAAATTGAAAAAAGTTACACAGAGGTCCTTAGATGACAAAAATGTACATGTCAAAAATGATCATAAAATATTAATATATAATATATTAAATATTAACATATAAATGTTCATCTTTCACTGACATAAATCATTTTACCAACATCAGTCCTGATCATAACTACAAAAAAATCCATTAATTTTAAGAATTTTTATCCTTTAATTGCATTTGCTTGTGTACATTTATTATGAATACATAAATACACACACATACAGTATATATTTTAAAAATATTTACATGTGTATATATATTTATATTCTTATATTATATATAAATATATTTAATATATAAACATAAAATATTTTTCTTAAATATAGACATGCATGTGTGTGTGTATTTATATATACATATATATATATAATATATATATATATATATATATTATGCAAACAATTTTTTATTTTAGATGCGATTAATTGTTTGAAAGCACTAAAAAACAAAACCCAAAAAATTATTTTCCATATACTAAATGCTAAACAGATTTTTTTTAATACAGTTATTACAGTCTTTGATACGATTAGCAACAACATTAATTTTGATGCGTTATTATTTTGGTATCATTTTTTTTTACTACCTTTAACGCATACACAAATAGATAGAAATTGATTTATGAAAGAAATTAAGGATGATATATTATAAATCCATATTTTTGAAAAAAAAATAAAATGTGTCAGTAGGCTCTTAGCATTGGCATATTGCCAGCATGTCCAATTGTAACATTTGCTAATATTTTATTAAAAACTGTGATTAATAGCATAACATTACATTCGAATGAATCAATAATATCTCTAGTTCAGAGTCGCGCTGAGCTCTCCTCTCCGCCGAGCAGCGCTGGAAAATACTGATTGATTTTCAGAGATTGAATTCATTATAATTAAATAGATAGCCGGCCGACCCAGACCTCTTGGTAGATTAGTGTCAGGTGTTAATGGATTGGAAAAACGTCCCGTAGATCAGTTTAGAGCGTTAATCTGCGCACTGCATGAGTTTAATGCATCTTCTGATTCATATCAGACACTCCTTCAGCCGGCGCCGTCCTTCATCTGACACAAAACTGGACAGAAAATACCAATCAGCAGGAGCAGGTTAAAATGACGAGCTTCTGTGAGAAAGCGGTTCGGATTAGTGGCTTCAAATCTATGCGTTTAGTGCGCTTAATAACAAATAAAGCAGATACACTGAAAAATAAGGGTTTAGGATGATACCTTTTAATACAGCTAACCCTGCAGCAGTATCCTTTAAAGGACATATTTGTATCTTTTTTCCCTAATAGGTACATATTAATATCTTAGAGTACTAATACGTAGCCTTGAGGTACTAATATATACCTATTAGTGGTAAAAAGGTACAAATGTGTCCTCTTTAAGGTACACAGACCTAAAAAGGTACAATTTTAAACCCTTATTTAACTGTATGTACTGACAAGCTGATAATCTGTTAAATTATTAAATATTATTAGTACTTTAAAGTATGTTTAGGTGATGTTCTGATGACTACAACCATGTCATATCTGCATGTTTTGATTTTGTTTTTACTTGCATACTGTTGAAACTGGATGCTTTAACTTTAACTAAATCACATTTCATTGGAAACAAAGGAGTTTAAAAGCAGAAATGTGAAAAATATCCTACCATTTAAAAAAAAATGTTATGTTTTTAATGAGTCTCTTCTTCTCAGCAATTAAGGCTGTATTATGTATTTGGTCAAAAATACTGTAAAAATTATGAAATATTATTAGAATTTAAAACAGCGGCTTTCTATGCTAATATTGGTTAAACTATAATTTATTTCTGTGATCAAATCTGTATTTTAGCATCATTCCTGCAGTCTTCAGTGTCACATAATCTTTCAGAAATCATAATAATATGCCGATTTGCTTCTCAAGAAACATTTCATGTTTAAAAACAGTTATGCTGCACAATATTTTTGTGGTAAATTTAATTTTTCAGGATTCACAGATGAATAGAAAGTTCAGCATTTATTCGAAACGGAAGTATTTTAGTCACTTTATAAATGTCTTTACTCACACTTTTGATCAATGCATCCTTGATGAATAAAAGTATTAATCTCTGTCATACCGACCCCAAACTTTTGAACGGTCAATCTTAACTTTTCTTTGTAGTAAAGCTGAAATATCGTATGCATCCTAAACCATATACCATCTTCTTTAAACCAGATTTGACCTTACAGCTCTATATGAATTATTACTTTATGCCTCTCCACCAGTTTATCTTCTGTCTGACTTCAGTTGTTTCCATCTGTAGGCACTCGTCGATGCGAGGAATAATAGATCAAACGAGGGATATTTGTATGGCCACTCCAGCACATACACAGCCATGCATATTCAATCAGGAGCGCAAGCCGCTAATTATACGCCGTATTAGTGATTAATATTATTTGATGAAGCAGGTACGTGTTGTCTTTGGGCCGATGTTTAGAGTTTAGTGTTTGATTTTGAATACCTCCTGACAAATAAGAACAAGAAATTAATGTCACAGATTTTTATAATAGTATATTATTGCATAATAAAATATAATATCTAATAAATGTAATATAGTAGAGACGCCTTGCATGATAACAGTGCTATTTTTGTTTTATTAAGATACTTATATATATATTTTTAGGATTTGTTGTATTTAAATTTAATTTAAAATTGTATTTTATGTAATGTAATGTTAATTTTATTTTATTCAATTTTATTCAATTTGTTTTTTAATTTAATTTAATTTTAATTAATTTAATAAAAAAAATTGTTTTAATTTTATCCCAAATTTTTTTTTAAATTTAATTTAATTTTATGTAATGTATCGTTAAATTTATTTAATTTAATTTTATTAAATTTTAATCAATTTTATTTTATTTTATTTATTTTATTTTATTTTATTTTATTTTATTTTATGTAATGTTAATTTAATTTAATTTAATTTTTGCCCAATCAAATTCTCTCCGTCTAGAATAACAACAAATATTGTCTGTTTATTTTATTTTTTTTAATTTTAAGAGCCCTTCAGTCCGTCCCACTCAGACTTCCTGTTTTAACAGGAAGTGTCAGTACAAGAAAGATCACGTGCTCCTCAAGCAAAATCATGGGCTCTTGTTCAATAATAAGTGGATCTAATAACAGACACTATGAGTCCTAAAATGATCCAAAATCTGTCATTCACAGACAGTGGAAACGAGCTGTTGTTTTTATGTCAGAGCTCTGGCCTTATTATTTAGTTAAAAATAGGCCAAACAGAGACTGTCTGGAGAGAGTCTTCTTCAGCACACTTGATAAACCGTCAGATGAGAGCAACAACAGATCAGGATATAAAGAGATCTGAGTGTAGCAGCAGCACAGCGTTTGTGTTCAGAGCGGTGTTCGTCTGCAGGTTGGTAAATCGCTCCTGTCACACTCAATCTCCTCTGATGAAGTGATATTATGCTAATGGCAGGCTTTGAATGGTAATAATTAGACCTGTGAACTGCAAAGGTCCCTCACTGTTGCTCCATGATATCCACGTCTGCAGCTCAGGGTCGTTAGTGTGGCTTCAGAGCAGTTCATTTGATTTACCTTTTGTAAATAAGAAGGAAACTCATGCAGGTTTGTGGGTAAATGAATATGAATTATTCATATTTTGCTAAACTGCTCCTAACACACACACACACACACACTCTCTCTCACACACACACACACACACACACTCTTTCTCTCTCTCTCTCTCTCTCTCTGTCACACACACACACACACACACACACACACACACACACACACACACACACACACACACACTCTCTCTCGCTCTCTCTCTCTCTCTCTCACACACACACACACACACACACACACACACACACACACACACACTCTCTCTCTGTCACACACACACACACACACACACACACACACACACTCCCTCTCTCTCTCTGTCACACACACACACACACACACACACTCTTCTCTCTCCTCTCTCTCTCTCTCTCTCTCTGTCACACACACACACACACACACACTCTCACACACACTCTCTTTCTCTCTCTCTCTCTCTCAGGTGTTCCTCTGCTCTGATGATTCAGTCCTGATGCATCAAATGCGTATTTTAGTTTTGAGAGATCTGTCCTGGTTTCCAGAGGTACGTTCCTCCACATGAGTCAAAGTCTGCAGTGTTACACAACACGGAGAATCACGCGTGTGTGTGTGAGTCTCTCTCATATACCTGCCTCCTCATGACGCTGATTATTTATGATGCTGCTGTTTCTGCTCTTTTGTTGAAAATGGGCAATTTAGCAAATGCACAAGTCATTTAGCAGCTGAACACTGGGATACATGCTGTATCACTACATTAGACTTATTAATAGAAAGCAAGAGAATTGAATCGGCTGTTACAAACATTATAGGAAGGGCTTTCTCTCTGGTAAAAGTCGAGGAGTCTGTTTATTTTGCTGTCTGATTATATGCTCAGCTGTGTTTTGCATTGTTTTTCTCTGCTGTGTAATGCGTCAGCGGGTAACAGACCTGAAGTATCGTCTGAAGCTGGTTTAATGGGACCAGTAACTCATGGTGGTTGTGCTAGTGTTGGGTTTCTCTGCTCATCAGCCTCATTCTTAATTAAACAGCTCAGATTAGAGTGAATTAGCACAAGCTGCCTCCGGGAGACACACGGAAGGACACTTTCACAGCTTTTCATGAACTTTGATAATAGAAAAACGTCAGCGAGAGAGATTGAGTGTCGTGTGAAGGTTAATGGGGATTTATGGGGCTTGGGGCAAAATGAAAGAAATAAGATACAAATTGCTTTTAAATTGAAAAAATATATTAGTTTGAAAAAGATTAATTGATTTTTGATTAATTCAATTATTAATTCAATAATTCAATTAAAATGTGATTATGCATTACTGGTAAGACTTTTGGAATCG
>CM050430.1:28217567-28222567 GCA_027564155.1 Gymnocypris eckloni scoliostomus | reverse complement strand
ATTTTTCTATTATGCCAAAAATCATTAGATATTAAGATCATGTTCCATGAAGATATTACCTACCGTAACTATATCAAAACTTAATTATTGATTATTAATATTAATATGAACAACTTTAAAGATGATTTTCTCAATATTTAGATTTTTTTGCACCCTCAGATTCCAGATTTTCAAATATTGTCCAAACCATACATCAATGGAAATATTATTTATTCAGCTTTCAGATGATGCATACATCTCAATTTCATAAAATTGACATTTATGACTGGTTTTGTGACATTTGAGATCATTTTAACCTGTGAAACACTGTCTAGTGTCTATCCTGAAATCACACTCACAAACTCACGAGAGTCTACAGACTCTTACCGCGGTAAACTCGTTAGGCAGCTGGCAGATCATTCAAATGTTATTCAATTACGTGGCATTAATAAACGGCTTGGGGAGGAAATCAAATGCTGGCATTTACTTGCACTGAGCTGATTTGTTTTGAGCCCAGCGTGACCTTTTACATTCAAACAGACGCGTTCTAACCGCTCTCCCGAACGCTGTGTCAAGGTTTTCTCAAACGTCCATCCAGTAACGTTAATAGAACAGTTGTTCAGTGTTATCTAGGACACGTTATCAAGATGTTAGCGCAACAATGTTATTAATACATTGTTCATGACAACAGATTGTTGTTAAACATTAATGCTAGTTTTGGAATGTTCAAAGAAAAGTAACATTCTGAAAATCTGATTTGTCAAAAGTAACAAAGCAACAGTGTAACATTCCTGGTGATGTTAAAAAAAAAAAAAAAAATGTTTTGAAAATTCATAAACAATGTTTTCATAACTTAATACTTTTACAAAACTTTCTAAGTAAGGTTATAGTTAACTGAAATGACAACTTAAGCTACAAAACCATTTTTGTTGCTTGAAATAAAATAAACTTTAACTGAAATAAAATTAAATATGAATAAGTAAATATAAAAACTTAAACTTGAGTTATTTAAACTAGTTGCCAAGGTAACATTTCTCATTTTCACTAATGAACTAATGAAAGTATACAGACATAAAAAAATAAAAGAAACAGTGCTCGAATGCCAAGATGATCACCAGAAAATAAATGATTGAAGTCCAGCGTTGCTTTTAAGCAGCAGATGTAAGTCAGTTCTCCTAGTTCCAGACTTCTCAGATGTTTAACCACCAAATAAATCCATACATGCTCAGAACACAACTATATGTTGAATACCCCCCCGGCCACGAATGATCACTGCACCCCCCCACCCCACCCCGGTTGAGAACCACTGGGTTAGGGGATAGAAAATATAGTTTGGTCAGTATAAAAGTAATAAAAGTCTATGGAAAGTCCCCACGATTCACAGAAACAAATGTGTGTGTGTGTGTGTGTGTTGCAGTGGAGGCTCTTCATCTGGGGACGCTGATGGCGGCTCATGGTTATTTCTTCCCCATATCAGACCACGTTCTCACACTGAAGGACGACGGAACCTTCTACCGCTTTCAGGTGAGACGCTCTGAGATTCTCCTGACCGTCTGAAGACTTCACATTTGTGCATCATACCCTAAGTGTCAACATGATGACACATGATCATTCATATTCTGATTCATATTCAGATTCATAACGTCATTCACATTCTGATTCATATTCAGATTCATAACGTCATTCACATTCTGATTCATATTCAGATTCATAACGTCATTCACATTCTGATTCATATTCAGATTCATAACGTCATTCACATTCTGATTCAGATTCATGATGTCATTCATATTCTGATTCATATTCAGATTCATAACGTCATTCACATTCTGATTCATATTCAGATTCATGATGTCATTCATATTCTGATTCAGATTCAGATTCATAACGTCATTCACATTCTGATTCAGATTCATGATGTCATTCACATTCTGATTCAGATTCATTACGTCATTAATATTCTGATTCGGATTCAGATTCATGATGTCATTCACATTCTGATTCAGATTCATTACGTCATTAATATTCTGATTCGGATTCAGATTTATGATGTCATTCATATTCTGATTTGTATTCAGATTTATGATTTATTCATATTCTGATTCTTGTTCAGATTCATGACGTCATTCATATTCTGATTTTTATTCAGATTTATGATGTCATATTCTGATTCGTTTTCAGATTTATGACGTCATATTCTGATTCGTATTCAGATTCATGACGTCATTCATATTCTGATTCGTATTCAGATTTATGACTTTATTCATATTCTGATTCGTATTCTTAGTGACATGACAAAAAATTGATTTGATTTGTATTCAGATTTATGAAGTCATTCATATTCCGATTCGTATTCAGATTCATGACGTCATTCATATTCAGATTCAGATTTATAACGTCATTAATATTCTTATTCGTATTTATTTTCATGATTTGATTTCATAATCTAATAAATTAATTAATTTATATGATTCATTCATAAAGTCATTCATATTCTGATACATATACGTACATGCCATTCATTTTCTGATATACATTCATGTTTGTTCATATTCAGATACATATCATTCATTTAATTATGCATATTTATGATTTCATTCATATTCTTATACATTATGGTTTTATTCATTTTCATACAAATTCATGAATTCATTTTTTATATTCATTATTCATATTTCCTACGTATTTATATTTGTAATTATTGAAATATTTCATTATTGATTAATTCATATTTTACACATTCATATACACTGTTATTCATATTCTGATGTTACATATCTCTCTTCATACTGTCAATCATATTCCAATACAAATTAATATTAAAAAGTAATTAATGTTCTAATGCATATTCATATTCATGATATTCACATTCTTATTCCTGATTTCAGTATTCATATTCAGGATTTCACGGTTCATATTCTGGTACAAATTCATATTCATGGTGTCATTAATATTTAGATACATATACATTATTTTATTCTTTGCATTCATGATGTCAAGATTAATGTTTCATTTCAGAATCCTCTAGAATCTCACTGTATGTGTAGAATTATGATTTGACCATACAGTGAATATCAATATGTGTCTGTAATGTTCATTTGGCCGTGTAGTGAACATGATTCATATGTGTGTCTGTGTGAGATCTGAAATAAACATTGAGTCGTCTTTGTCTGCTGTGTTCTTGTTTTCTGTTGATCACAGACTCCGTACTTCTGGCCATCAAACTGCTGGGAACCAGAAAACACGGACTATGGTAAGTGTGTGTTTGTGTGTGTCTGTGTGTGTGTGTGTGTCTGTGTGTGTGTGTGTCTGTGTGTGTGTGTGTGTGTCTTTGTGTCTGTGTCTGTGTGTGTGTGTGTGTGTCTGTGTCTGTGTCTTTGTGTGTCTGTCTGTGTCTGTGTCTGTGTCTGTGTTTTTGTCTGTGTTTGTGTCTGTGTCTTTGTGTGTCTGTCTGTGTCTGTGTCTTTGTGTGTCTGTCTGTGTCTGTGTCTTTGTCTGTGTCTGTGTCTGTGTCTTTGTGTGTCTGTCTGTGTCTGTGTCTTTGTCTGTGTCTGTGTCTGTGTCTGTGTCTGTGTCTGTGTCTGTGTGTGTGTGTGTGTGTGTGTCTGTGTCTGTGTCTTTGTGTGTCTGTCTGTGTCTGTGTCTGTGTCTGTGTCTTTGTCTTTGTCTTTGTCTTTGTCTGTGTGTGTGTGTCTCTGATGTGTCTTGAGCTGGTGTCCTGTCACGGTGTGTTGGACCAGATCAGGCCAATCGATCAACAAACTGTACATGATGCTCTTTCTCTCTCTGTGTCTCTCTCTCTCTCTCTCTCTGCAGCGGTTTATCTCTGTAAACGGACCATGCAGAACAAAGCTCGTCTGTGTGTTGTGCCGATTATGTGTGTGTGTGTCTGTCTTTTCTGTTTGAGGAAGATCTCTCTCTCTCCAGAATATCTCATTCTGTCAATAAACAGGATTTATCAGCTGAAGTGTGTTTGATGTGTGTGTGTGTGTGTGTGTGTGTGTGTGTGTATGTTTTCCGCAGGAGAGTTTGGCGAGACTACAGAGAGCTTTTGCACGGAAATGGGAGTTTATATTTATGCAAGCAGAAGCACAAGCGAAGTGAGTGATCAGATCTCAGATCAGACGCTTGAATCTACATCAGTTAGTGAGTGTGTGTGTGTGTGTGTGTGTGTGTGAATGTGTGTGTGTGTGTGTGTGAGAGTCTGTGTGTGTGTGTGAGTGTGTGTGTGTGTGTGTGAGTGAGAGAGAGAGTGTGTGTGAGTGAGTGTGTGAGTGTGATTGTGTGTGTGTGTGTGTGTGTGTGTGTGTGTGTGTGTGTGTGTGTGTGAGCTCACATCGCTTTCTCTCCGTCAGAGTGGACAAGAAACAGGACAAGATCGAGCGGAAGATCTTGGACAGTCAGGAGCGGGCGTTCTGGGACGCTCACAGACCGGTGGTGAGTTTGAGTCCCAACACAGGAATAAATAATAAATGATTTACAAACTCTGGCTCGAGGATGCTGAATCAGTTTCTGCATAATGACTCTGATTAATGAAATGATAATATGGTTAATTATACACGTCTGAACTGAGTGTGAGCAACTGACAAACACAAAACCTTCATCGTTGAAGAATACTTAAATGGCCTGCAACTGTAAAAGTATTATAGTGTTAATGGAAGTTCATGAATATTCATGACCTGTGTGTGTGTGTGTCTGTGTCTGTGTCTGTGTGTGTGTGTGTGTGTGTGTGTGTGTGTGTGTGTGTGTGTGTGTGTGTGTGTGTGTGTGTGTGTGTGTGTGTGTTGCAGCCTGGCTGTGTGAACACGACTGAAGCAGACATAAAGAAATCCTCCAGGATGAAGCAGCCTCACAAAACACGGAAGGTACACACACTTACAGTATATATTAGTCTCATGTTCCCTGCAGAAACAAATCTCTGGGCCGTTCATACACGTCTAAAAGTGCGAGATACAGTGTTCAGGAATGGTTTTTTAAAAGCGCAGGACAGAACGCTGCCTCCGCCTTGATTCCGTCCAATA
>CM050430.1:28205067-28212567 GCA_027564155.1 Gymnocypris eckloni scoliostomus | reverse complement strand
AATTGTTTTTTACTACTATGGAAGTCAATGGTGCCCAAAAACAGCCTTCTTCAGAATATCTTCCTTTGTGTTCAAACAAACACATTTATAACTAGGATGAGTAAATGATGACTGAGTTTTCATTTTCATACTGTCCCTTTAATATACAGTATAGCTCAAAGTTTTGGGGCTATTTATTATTATTAGTAGTAGTAGTATTAATATTATTATTATTATGCTATTGATATTGTTGTGAATCCGCCTGCAGTTTGCTGGAGTTTCGGAGCACGGTACCGATCCGTTCTTCACGACGCAGGAGCCGCCGAACCCCTGGATCTCTGATGATGTCACTTCCTGGGAGCTGGAGGCCAGGTGTGTGTGTGTTGTAGATCAGCGTGTGACTCTGACAGAGGAATAACTCGCTCTTCTCTCGCTGTCTCGCAGTAAAGACGCCGGACAGCAGCGGGTGAAGCGCTGGGGATTCTGCTTGACGAGGTTCTGAAGGATCCGGTCGGAGAGCAGTTCCTCAAGTTCCTGGAGTCCGAGTTCAGCTCCGAGAACCTGAGGTAAAAACAGAGGATGATGAGGATGATGATGTATACATTTTTTCAAATTTGTATATATAAATGTTTTTAAATAATTATTTCCATCTATATTATAATACAATTATTACATTTTAAAATACTTAAACAAATAGTATAATTTTTTGCAACTAAAATTAAATACATGTCTAACAATTTAAATAATTAAAAAGTAAATGTTGTATTATATCCAACTACTTTATATTAAATTAGATTAAATTTTTAAATAATCAATCGAAAAGTGTTTCATTACATCTAACTATATATTATATATGTATTACATTTTTTATATTTTTAAATAAAAATTAAATACTGTGTTATTTACAATTATATTATATTAAAATATATTATTTTTGTAACATTTCTAAACATTTATTAACAAGTAAATTTAACATGATTTCTAGCTATATTGTATTAAAATATGTAATTTTTTTTAAACCATTTTAAATGGAAAAAAACAATATAAATAAGAAATGAAGATATTGTTTAGTGGTATGTTTCCCCTCTGGTCCTGGTTTGGGGTCTGATGGTCTCTGCTGTTCTCTGATGTCTCTGGTGGACTCTGGTGGTCACTGGAGATCTCTGATGGTCTATGCTGGTCTCTGGTGGACTCTGGAGGTCTCTGCTGGTCTTGGCAGTCTCTGCAGGTCTCTGGTGGACTCTGGAGATCTCTGCTGGTTCTCTGATGGTCTCTGGTGGACTTTGGAAGTCTCTGGCGCTCTATGCTGGTCTCTGGCGGTCTCTGGTACTCTCTGATGGTCTCTGGTGGACTCTGGAGGTCTCTGATGCTCTATGCTGGTCTCTGATGGTCTCTGGTGGACTCTGGAGGTCTCTGATGGTCTCTGGTACTCTCTGCTGGTCTCTGATGGTCTCTGGTGGACTCTGGAGGTCTCTGATGGTCTCTGGTACTCTCTGCCGGTCTCTGATGGACTCTGATTGTACTCTGATGGTATCTGGTGGTCTCTGGTACTCTCTGATGGTCTCTGTTTGTCTCTGATGGTCTCTGCTGGTCTCTGCTGGTCTTTGATGGTCTCTGCTGTTCTTTGCTGGTCTCTGCTGGTCTCTGATTGTCTCTGCTGTTCTTTGCTGGTATCTGCTGGTCTTTGGTTCTCTCTGATGGTCTCTGTTTGTCTCTGGTGGACTCTGGAGGTCTCTGATGGTCTCTGGTACTCTCTGCTGGTCTCTGATGGACTCTGGCAGTCTCTGATGGTCTCTGGTGCTCTCTCCTGGTCTCTGATGGTCTCTGTTTGTCTCTGATGGTCTCTGGCGGTCTCTGATGATCTCTGGTGCTCTCTGCTAGTCTTTGATGGTCTCTGCTGTTCTTTGCTGGCATCTGCTGGTCTTTGGTGGTCTCTGCTGGTCTTTGCTGGTCTCTGATAGTCTCTGGTGCTCTCTGCTGGTAGTGGTCTCTGCTGATCTCTGATGGTCTCTACTGGTCTCTTTCTGGCTGGCGGTGCAGGAGCTGAAGAAGCGTCCGATCCGTGAGGTTCCCAGCAGGGTGCAGGAGATCTGGGAAGAGTTTCTGGCTCCTGGAGCTCCGAGTGCCATCAACGTCGACTCCAAGAGCTACGCCAAAACCACGCAGAACGTCAAGGATCCCGGCCGATACGCGTTCGAAGACGCGCAGGTCTGTGTTTTACTGTTTTTACCTGACTTGTGTTGCAGCCTGGAATTAAACCACAAATATATTTATTACATATATGTAAAAGCACACACATACAGTATACATATTGAAAATATTTACATGCATTTACTAGGGGTGGAACGATACATGTATTCGTACAGAACCGTCACGATGCCTTACGACGAATACAGGCAATTCACCCTCAATCCAGAAGGGGGCGCCGCAGTAATGCAGCGCTGTTTGATATCCGCCAAAACAAAGCACCCTAGACAGTGACCAAGTGCTGATTCTGAGTGTCTCTCACTAACAAGGGAGTATACTTTAAAGGCTTGCGCACGCAACTGTTTACGAAACGGAGATTTGTGCTCCAGTGTTAATTTTTGCAGGCATTTTTATTTAGCCTTAGTCTTTATCTTGAGACGAAAATGCTTAATAGTCTTAGTCACGTTTGAGTCTTTTAGTCTAGTTTTAGTCAAACTGCAGTACCAACATGTATTTTGTTAGATATTTTACATGTAGTATTCAAAGAAGAATAGTCATTAATTATTCTCTATCTAGAACAAATCAATTAAGCAATTTGAATCAAGGATTGAATTTGGAAAAACTGTAATAAATGCGAATTATTTAAATTATTTCTAAATAATTGTTTGGTAGAGATACAAATTAAACTCATTTTTTTCAGATACCGTAGGTTTACTTAACAAGTATACATTTATTTAACATCTTTTGTTGGTTAACGTTGATGGCACATATAATTAGGTACGCTGTCCCTTTAAGACGGAATGCATGCATGTAATACTGACACACATTCAGTTTTCAGCCAGCTGTTTACGTTTACTTAAGCCATAGCCGACTGTATTTACGTGATATACTCTACACGGGACATCTGTCACCCAGTCCCTAACCCTTCAGGCGCTGAGGCCATTGTTTCAGATCGCTAGTTAGTTTTTCGCTAGCCTATCCGTCCACTTCGGCTGCTAATGCACACACACACACACACTCACGCACACGCACACACACACACACGCACACACACACATGCCACACACACACACACACACACACACACACACACACACACACACACACACACAGACACACGCACACACATATACACACACACACACACACACACACACACACACGCACACACACACACACACACACACACACACATGCACACACACACACACACACACACACACACACACATACATGCCCCACACTGCACACACACACACACACACACACACACACACACACACACACACACACACACACACACACACACACACACACACACAATCTTGCAATAACACAGGCAAAATGATCAAACAAACAATACTGAGGTTGCATACATGCGCATGACTTAATCTGTATTGCATAAAGCGCTGTAGACTAGAGTTTTTAAGCGGTTGGTGTTTGTCCTCGACCAGGAGCACATCTATAAGCTGATGAAGAGTGACTCCTACAGCCGCTTCATCAGATCCAGTGTCTATCAGGAGATGCTGCAGGCCAAGAAGAAGGTAAAGCCTCTGAAACGACTGGAAACGGCCATCTGATCACCCTCACTGTCCTCTTTCTGCTTACTTTGGGTTCATTTGCATTGTTTCTATTAAAACACCTGGCTTCCCGTCACGTCTCTTTGGTTTTGCACGTGTTTTTTGTTCTGTTGTGTGTGTTTTGTTTTGAAGTGATGAAACTGGAAGTGCTGGCGCTGGTTTTACTGTCATGTGGTGAGTTTTGTCTAATGGATTTGTGTTTATGTATAGATCTGTGTTTATGTATAGATCTGTGTTTATGTATATATCTGTGTTTATATATAGATCTGTGTTAATGTATAGATCTGTGTTTATATATAGATCTGTGTTTATATATAGATCTGTGTTTATGTATAGATCTGTGTTTATATATAGATCTGTGTGAGATATATACAGATCTGTGTTTATATATAGATCTGTGTGAGATATATACG
The DNA here is from genome assembly GCA_027564155.1 of Gymnocypris eckloni scoliostomus. Taxonomy (NCBI): domain Eukaryota; kingdom Metazoa; phylum Chordata; class Actinopteri; order Cypriniformes; family Cyprinidae; genus Gymnocypris; species Gymnocypris eckloni. The sequence goes on along the minus strand of CM050430.1, from coordinate 28,208,408 downwards.
GATCTGTGTTTATATATAGATCTGTGTTTATATATAGATCTGTGTGAGATATATACGGATCTGTGTTTATATATAGATCTGTGTTTATATATAGATCTGTGTGAGATATATAGATCTGTGTTTATATATAGATCTGTGTTTATATATAGATCTGTGTGAGATATATACGGATCTGTGTTTATATATAGATCTGTGTGAGATATATACGGATCTGTGTTTATATATAGATCTGTGTTTATATATAGATCTGTGTGAGATATATACGGATCTGTGTTTATATATAGATCTGTGTTTATATATAGATCTATACGGATCTGTGTTTATATATAGATCTGTGTGAGATATATCGGATCTGTTTATATATAGATATACGGATCTGTGTTTATATATAGATCTGTGTGAGATATATACGGATCTGTGTTTATATATAGATCTGTGTGAGATATATATAGATCTGTGTTTATATATAGATATATACGGATCTGTGTTTATATATAGATCTGTGTTTATATATAGATCTGTGTGAGATATATACGGATCTGTGTTTATATATAGATCTGTGTTTATATATAGATCTATACGGATCTGTGTTTATATATAGATCTGTGTGAGATATATACAGATCTGTGTTTATATATAGATATCTGTGATCTGTGTTTATATATAGATCTGTGTGATATATATACAGATCTGTGTTTATATATAGATCTGTGTGAGATATATACGGATCTGTGTTTATATATAGATCTGTGTGAGATATATATAGATCTGTGATTATATATTGATATATACGGATCTGTGTTTATATATAGATCTGTGTGAGATATATACGGATCTGTGTTTATATATAGATCTGTGTGAGATATATATAGATCTGTGATTATATATTGATCTGTGTTTATATATAGATCTGTGTGAGATGTATACGGATCTGTGTTTATATATAGATCTGTGTGAGATATATATACGGATCTGTGTTTATATATAGATCTGTGTTTATATATAGATCTGTGTGAGATATATACGGATCTGTGTTTATATATAGATCTGTGTGAGATATATATGGATCTGTGTTTATATATAGATCTGTGTGAGATATATACGGATCTGTGTTTATATATAGATCTGTGTGAGATATATACGAATCTGTATTTATATATAGATCTGTGTGAGATATATATGAATCTGTGTTTATATATAGATCTGTGTGATATATATAGATCTGTGTTTATATATAGATCTGTGTGAGATATATACGATCTGTGTTTATATATAGATCTGTGTGAGATATATACGAATCTGTGTTTATATATAGATCTGTGTTTATATATATAGATCTGTGTTTATATATAGATCTGTGTGAGATATATATATAGATCTGTGTGAGATATATAGATCTGTGTTTATATATAGATCTGTGTGAGATATATATAGATCTGTGAGATATATATAGATCTGTGTTTATATATAGATCTGTGTGAGATATATATATAGATCTGTGTGAGATATATATAGATCTGTGTTTATATATAGATCTGTGTGAGATATATATAGATCTGTGTTTATATATAGATCTGTGTGAGATATATATATAGATCTGTGAGATATATATATAGATCTGTGTTTATATATAGATCTGTGTGAGATATATATATATAGATCTGTGTGAGATATATATAGATCTGTGTGTATATATATATAGATCTGTGTGAGATATATAGATCTGTGTTTATATATAGATCTGTGTGAGATATATATATATATCTGTGTGAGATATATATATATATAGATCTGTGTTTATATATAGATCTGTGTGAGATATATATATATAGATCTGTGTGAGATATATATAGATCTGTGTGAGATATATATATATATAGATCTGTGTGAGATATATATAGATCTGTGTTTATATATAGATCTGTGTGAGATATATATAGGTCTGTGTTTATATATAGATCTGTGTGAGATATATATATATATAGATCTGTGTGAGATATATAGATCTGTGTGAGATATATATAGGTCTGTGTTTATACATAGATCTGTGTGAGATATATATAGGTCTGTGTTTATATATAGATCTGTGTGAGATATATATAGATCTGTGTTTATATATAGATCTGTGTGAGATATATATAGGTCTGTGTTTATATATAGATCTGTGTGAGATATATATATATCTGTGTTTATACATAGATCTGTGTGAGATATATATATAGATCTGTGTGAGATATATATATAGATCTGTGTGAGATATATATGGATCTGTGTTTATATATAGATCTGTGTGAGATATATACGGATCTGTGTTTATATATAGATCTGTGTGAGATATATATGGATCTGTGTTTATATATAGATCTGTGTGAGATATATAAGGATCTGTGTTTATATATAGATCTGTGTGAGATATATACGGATCTGTGTTTATATATAGATCTGTGTGAGATATATACGGATCTGTTTAGTGAGATCCACAGAAAACCATTTCAGTCTCAGACCGATTTACAGAAAGTGCATGATAAAGATTGTGGTTAGTGATGGAATCTGTTACATTACACACTTTTGGATTACTTTTAGATTACTTTTGACCCAGGTAATTTATGTCATTTTTTTATTTTATTTAATTATGTAGTATTTATAGTATTTTATTAATCATTTGTATTATTAATATATATTTTTATTTTATAAAAATAAATACAAATATTTTGTTTTTGTACATTTATGTTTATCAATTTTTATTGTTTAATTTTGACCTAAGTAATTTAAGTAATGTCATTTTTATTGATTTAATTTTATTATGTAGTATTTATTTACTCTTTATAGTATTTTATTAATAATTGTAATATATTTAAATTTCATAAAAATATATTTTTATACATTTATATATATTTTTTATTTTTATTGTTTGCTTTTGACAATAAGTAATGTAAGTAATGTAATTTTTTATAGATTTTTATTATTATTTAGTATTTTATAGATTTTTTAAATTATTATAGATTTTATTTTATAAAAATAAAATACACATTTTTGTTTTTATACATTTATATATTTATATATTTTATTGTTTACTTTTGACCCAAGTAATTTAAGTAATATAATTTTTTATTGATTTATTTTATTTTATTATGTAATATTTATAGTATAGTATTTTATAATTATTTTAAATTATTATATATTTTTATTTTATACAAATAAAATACTTATATTTACTTTTTATATATTTATCTATTTTTGTTTACTTTTGACCCAAGTAATTTAAGTATTTTTATTTTATTATGTAGTATTTATTTAGTATTTATAGTATTTTATTAATCATTTGTATTATTATCATATAT
>CM050430.1:28200526-28204967 GCA_027564155.1 Gymnocypris eckloni scoliostomus | reverse complement strand
TATAACCAATGGTTTGGTAATGTATGTGTGTGTGTTACTCCAGAGCTTCTCTGCGTTTCTGGGTCAGAGTTCCCAGTTGATCCCACTGATCACAGATCGACTGACAGCGTTCATTAATGACAGCAGCGGCGTGATAGTCCAGTTCACTGCACACACACACACAGACAGATATACACACACACACACACACACACACACACACACACACACACACACACACAGACAGATACACACACACACACACACACACACACACACACACACACGCATACACGCGTGCACACACACACACACACACAGACACACACACAGACACAGACAGAGACACACACACACACACACACACACACACACACACACACACACACATTTAATACTCTTATAGGAAATATGAATCCAAAGATAATATTTTAGGGTCTAAATCTCCCTAAGCACACTCTAATTTGCAATAACTGTTCGATAAAAAGACAGAATTGTTTTTAAAATCACAATATCTTACATATTCTAAAACTGTAATAAAATCATAACAGATGTACAGAGATTCCGTAAGAGTCAAAGACAATCGTTCTCTAAAGTTCCGTTTAAATCACTAGATTCTAAAAATCTCTTTCTGGAATTCAATCGTGATTTTTGAGTAGTATTTATTCAGATATTCTAATTAGAAAACAAGGCAAAAAGTCTAATTAAGAGGCAAGACAAACTACTTACTTACTTTTCTAAGTATTTCTGTCATGCTTTCTTTCCAGTAAAATCTAAACATTTTGAAATGAAGATACATTTTCTCGAAAAGCAAAACTTAAGTCTTGTTTTCTGAGAAATGTATAAAAATAAAGTGAATTTAAAGTGTTTTCTTTCTTTCTTTTAAAGACTATCCTCATTTAATTTTGATTCATTTTTCAGAAAACAAGACTCTATCTTAAGTCGTATTGCTTGTACAGTAAATGTATTTTGATTTGTGAATGCTTAAATGTTTGTACTTTACATGTTTTTATTTATATCATTGTTGGCAGTACTTTTGTCATAATGAAATCAGGCACCGAGTGCGTCCATCCGCGCCTCCCTTCAGGACATGTGAGATCATTCAGAGTGAAATGCCCTCAGGACACATTCAGATGTAGAAGTAAAGGTGTGTGTGGTCATTGTTCATGGTGTTCCTGACACGACGGCACCTGTTCTGATGAAGGTGATGACAGCGCTTCAGAGCCGATGTGAGATGCCTCTGTCACTTTGACGCACCGCATGAACAACTGAACACAGCTTCTACAAATAGAGCGCTGAATATATACTGAGACGTGTGTGTGTGTGTGTGTGTGTGTGTGTGTGTGTGAGAGAGAGAGAGACAGTGTGTGTGTGTGTGTGTGTGTGTGTGTGTGTGTGAGTGAGAGAGAGAGACAGTGTGTGTGTGTGTGTGTGTGTGTGTGTGTGTGTGTGAGTGTGTGTTTCTCGGTACGACACGGACTCATTGTCACAGAGAGAGAATATGAGACGTCTGTCTGTGTGTGTGTGTGTGTGTGTGAGTGAGAGAGAGAGACAGTTTGTGTGTGTGTGTATGTGTGTGAGTGTGTGTGTGTGTGTGTGTGTGTGTGTGTGTGTGTGTGTGTGTTTATGTGGTTTATGAGGACACAAATTTGTATAATGACATGGGTATGACAGGTATTACAAGGAGAAGGTGATTTATGAGGACATTTTCAGTGTCCCCATAATTTAAAACGCTTATAAATCATACAAAGTGAGTTTTTTGGGGGGAAAGTAGAAATGCACCTCCTGTAAGGGGTGTAGTTTAGGTGTAGGGTAGGTGTAGGGCAATAGCACATACAGCTTGTACAGTATAAAACCATTACACCTATGGAGAGTCCTCAGAAACCATAAAACCAACATGTGTGTGTGTGTGTGTGTGTGTGTGTGTGTGTGTGTGTGTGTGTGTGTGTGTGGGTGAGTGTGAGGAGTGTGAGTGAGTGTGTGTGAGTGTGTGTGTGTGTGTGTGTGTGTGTGTGTGTGTGTGTGTGTGTGTGAGTGTGAGTGTGTGTGTGTGTGTGTGTGTGTGTGTGTGTGTGTGTGTGTGTGTGTGTGTTTCTCGGTAAGACACTGACTCATTGACAGGTGGTGCGACTGCATTTAGAACAATAGAAACACAACACTGCTGCCACATTCACGTACCTCTTCAGCCGGGAACACATTCAAAACACTCGTTACTGTTTTAAACACATATCTCCAGGAGGTTGAGGTTGTGTCTCTTTACACAAATCACCTTCAGGGGGTCAGTATTACTCTTAAGACAAGACAACACAGGTGAATAAGGTAAAACATTAAGATAATAGATTCCTTTTTTTAATGCTATGTTTAAATATGCAAAATATGTGTTATCGAATTTAATATGCACTCATTTGGAAACATTTCCAGAACACTGGATAAAGAAAAAAAAATCTAATTTCTTGTTTGATTTTGTTACCATATTAGAGTTAAAAGTTTCTACAGAGGGTATTTTGGATGTCTCTTTTTATTATTTCATAAATCAGAAAATACTGTCAACAAAAAGAAAACAAATAATTTTCACTGATAAAATGCTGTATTAAATCAGGCCAGTGATATATTTGTGTCTCTGGAGCACAGACGCAGTCATAACAGCACAGATATATTTGTAGAAATTGTACAAAGAGTCAAAATTATACATTTTTCTGTTATACCAAAAATCATTAGATATTAAGATCATGTTCCATGAAGATATTTAGTAAATTTCCTACCATAAACTTAATTTTTTATTAGTAATATGCATTGCTAAGAACTTCATTAGAACAACTTTAAAGATGATTTTCTCAATATTGTGATTATTTTTTGTATCTCTGCCAAATATTGTCCAAACCATACATCAATGGAAATATGATTTATTCAGCTTTCAGATGATGCATACATCTCAATTTCACAAAATTGACCCTTATGACTGTTTTTTTGCTCCAGGGTTCAGAATATAGATATGAATAAAACAGCTAAATATGGTGTTTATAAGTGCTGCTGAAGTGTCAAAACTTTTAAATATTTGGATATTATTTGTCATTAAAATCTATAAATGCAATAAAATAAACACATAAAGTGCATTAAGAGGTTTTCTGTCCACTAGTCTGAAAGAAGATGTTATGCAAGCATACAAATGTGATTAATAGATTACTACACATCATTACAAAAATGCTTACATATGCACAAGGCATTATCTAAATAATATATGCACTCATTTGCATGCATTTCATGAATATTGGATAAAGCCTAAATCTGTTACATTCTGTTTGAGTTAAATGATTAAATAAATGCATTTCTCTTTGTATTCCTTCATAAATCAGAAAGTACTGTCTGTGCATTTTCTCCATGTTTTTAGGAGTAAAAAGACAGAAAACTCCTTCAGAAGATAGAGAGGAATAACTAATAACTAGGAATAATAATCTCTTGAATATCTGTACTGTAATTAAAAGATAAAGTGCAATAAAATAAAGATTAAATGTCTATTTAGGATGTTTTCAAAAGACAAACTGACCAGTGCATGAAAAACGTGCATGTTTTTGCCTGTAAAAAGTCATATATTTATAATGCATTTATTTCATACTAAGTATAGTTAAAGTCTATGAACATATTTACTAACCGATAACTCAAGCCTTACTGATATAATATAATTATGCTTTTTTGGTGCACATTTCTTAACATTAAGCCTAAAAAGTGTTTTAATGTCACTTTTGATGTTCGATCTTTCTATAATTTTGGTCTTTAAATGCAAAATATTAAAAGTGTATCAGAAGTATACGTGCAATAGTTCCCCTTTAGCACAATCATATATACTTGTGCATAATTAAAGTGCATTAAGCACACAATGAGTTTTTATCAGGTTTGAAGTATAGCAGTGTAGTATACTAAAAGTACATTTGATTTATTTTAAGTACATAAATATGAAAATGTATTTGTAGTATACTTGGCATTAAATACATGTATTTTCCTTTTTCACTTGTGGTGTCTTGCCTTAAAGCATGTTATAAACACACACACACACACAGAACCACACACACACACACAGCACACACACACACACACACATACACACACACACATAAACACACATCACAATGCACACACACACACACACACACACACACACACACACACACACATACACACACATACACACACACACACACAGAACCACACACACACAGAACGCACACACACACACACACACACAGACACACACACACACACAGACACACACACACACACACACACACACACACACACACAGACATACACACACACACACACACAGAACCACACACACAGATACACACACACACACACACACACACACACACACACACACACACACACACACACACACACACACACACACACACACACACACACACACACACACACACACACACAGAACACACACACACACATACCA
>CM050430.1:28185526-28190526 GCA_027564155.1 Gymnocypris eckloni scoliostomus | reverse complement strand
AGATTAATATCAAATTGAATTGTTCTGAATAATAAAAACCTATAAATCGTGAATCAAACCGATTCACCGCCTACTCAAAGATGTGCACGCCTCCTGTTCAGAATACAGAATAATTAGTGTGTGTGTGAGTGTGTGTGATGTGTGTGTGTGTGTGTGTGTGTGTGAGTGAGTGTGTGTGTGAGTGTGAGTGTGTGTGTGTGTGTGTGTGTGTGTGTGTGTGTGTGTGTGTGTGAGTGTGAGTGTGTGTGTGTGGTGTGTGTGTGTGTGTGTGTGTGTGTGAGTGTGTCTGTGTGAGTGTGTGTGAGTGCGTCTGTGTGTGTGTGTGTGTGTGTGTGTGTGTGTGTGTGTCTGTGTGAGTGTAAGTGAGTGTGTCTGTGGCGTGTGTGTGTGTGTGTGTTACAGAATACAGAATAATCTTAATTATGATCAAATGATAATCACAATGTATCTGTGACAGGCCTGCAGACTGGGATTAATACATGTAGGAAGTGCCACACTTCGATTAGCATCAAAGACAGTCGAGATATGAGTTTCAGTTCTCCTCGTTTGCTTCAGTTCTCTATAACGGAGAGTAAAGGTGTTTCTCTCACCCTCGGGGCCGATCGACACCAGCTTCACTCCTTTACTGGTGATGTAGTCCAGAGCTTTGTTCACGTTGGCGATCTTGTGGAAGCGCATCTTTCCTCGGTCTGGTTTGGGAAGCCTCTCTCCTGGAGGAATACACACACACACGCGGTCAGTGAGAGACAGAAGAAGCTCAAGCGGCGTCTCGAGGAGCGTTTCACAAACCTGAGATGACCTCCAGCAGCAGCATCAGCTTCAGGCCGCTCCTCAAATCCTCCTCGATGTTCTCGATCTGCCCCTGCTTTCCTCAGGTGAGAGTTACACCAGGCCGTGAACGCCTGAGAGGTGAATTACACAGGGCTGAATTATATTATAAACCAATATTTAAAATAATACATATAATACTACACATGCACACATGCACACGCACGCGCACGCGCACGCGCACGCACACGCACACGCACACGCACACGCACACACACACACACACACACACACACACACACACACACACACACACACACACACACACACACATTGATTTAAAATGTTATTTTTTCTATTTGAATTACTTTTGGATATATGTGTACATAAACTCCGCTTGAGTATCGTTTATTCATGTTATTTACTGTATTAAATGTGTTACATTTATTGTTTACTGTTATTTTGCACGACTGATTTAGAAACATTCAGAAATGACTTTTCAATAACTAATAACTCTTTTTAATGTAGTACCTTTTACATTTATAAATGATCATTGATTTTTAAACTGATCTAATTTGACTTGATTTGTTTTTTGTAATAAAGTAATTTTGCATATGAAATTAGCTGTATAATTTTCTGTTCAATTTGTGTTACATATTTCACTGTACTTTCATCTAGCACTAAAACAAATCTAGATATTATTTTTCATCATCTTATACTTCTTAACTCTTGTTGCAGAACTCCTTTAAATGTGTTAAAATTATTGTAATTTATAATATTGCATCAAATTAAAAGACTTTTATTTTTAAGTTTGATAAAATGGGTTTTATATATAAACTTTACTTCTTTATTGTCAGTTATTGCTTGTAAAATTTCTGGATTGTTAATTTAGTCTCGACTTTTATTTTACTTTGCATAGTTATTTATTTTATTTTCTAACCATCCACTCCGTTTGCATTATTATTATTAATATTATTATTACCTTCCTCTGCTGTTTCTCCCAGGCGGGGTCGAGCAGCAGGTCTCGGTCCCACACATCCTCCTGGATCATGTACTCTTCCAGACAATATCCGTTATTATTGTTATTATATTGCATCTCCATCGTCATCGTCATCTTCATTAGCGGCGCGTCTCTGTGATCCTGCTGCGTGTCTGCGCGCGCTGATAACTGCACCGGACGATGACGTCAGCGCAGCGGCCGAACACGTGACCGAACAACACTGGACAGGACAGCATTTCAACGACAAAACATTCTCATAAAAGACCAAAAACACGCATAAGTGTATTAACAAAATAAAATAATTTTAATATAATTTATTTCAGTCCCAACTACAATTAGAGTTAAAACGTTCGCATTTTAATGCGACATAATATTTAATTAATAATATTTATTTGTATTATTACTTGTCAGTGAGTCAATTTGAATCTCGCGCTCTGCGTAAAATTAATACCGCTAAAGTGAATCATATGACGGGAGGCGGGGCTTCCCGCGGTTGCTATGCGACGCGTCTTTAACCGTCGTGATGCGCGCTGAGGCGAATGGAAGAGCAAACGGAACAAAAACAAAACAAACTCTGAACATCATTGTAATAACTAAGTGTATCTGCTAGATAAAGTGTATTTTCTCAAAGCTCTTAGACAGAGAACCCGGCTGTGCAGCGGTGAGTGGTTCAAATGAACGTGTACTGTAGCTGTCTTGACTCGTACGACACCGTGACGTGACTCAGATCAGCTTTAATAACCGGATGTCTCTGTAGGTGTGTTTGGAGTCTCGTGTCGAGAGAGATGGAGAGTTATGAGCAGTTTTACAGCAGGACTCTGAACGCGCTGCTGCCGCCTGCCTGCAGTACCGCGCCGCGGCCGCAGAGGGCGCTGTCCGCCATTCACTTCCGCGGCAGGAGGCTCCTACAGCCGCTGGTGAGAGCTCATATTTGTAGAAATAATACTATAATAAATATGATATATTTGTGTTTTATATGTCTATGAGAACGACACTCACCTGACGTGTCCCTTCATTCCTGATTATGCAAATTAGGGGGAAATTAATAATAGAATATGTAGATGAACAATTAATAAATCTAATAAAATACATAAAAAATACAATTTGATATTTATACACACACAAATATAACACATAACTTCACTTTTAGACCAACAATTAATGAATCAAATAAAACCATTTAGAATAATTAATAAATAATAAAATAAGATTAATGTAAATACAAATATATACAATAAGTAAATAAATAAATAATATAATGTGTGTGTGTTTCTCTCTGTCTGTCTGTGTGTGTGTGTGTGTGTGTGTGTGTGTGTCTGTGTGTGTGTGTGTGTGTGTGTGTGTTTCTGTGTCTGTGTGTGTGTGTGTGTGTGTGTGTCTCTGTGTCTGTGTGTGTGTGTGTGTGTGTGTGTGTGTGTGTGTGTGTGTGTGTGTGTGTGTGTGTGTGTGTGTGTGTGTGTGTGTGTGTGTGTGTGTGTGTGTGTGTGTGTGTGTGTGTGTGTGTGTGTGTGTGTCTGTCTGTGTGTGTGTGTGTCTGTGTGTGTGTGTGTGTGTGTGTGTGTGTGTGTGTGTCTGTGTGTGTGTGTGTGTGTGTGTGTGTGTGTGTGTGTGTGTGTGTGTGTGTGTGTGTGTGTGTGTGTGTGTGTGTGTCTCTGTGTGTGTGTGTGTGTGTGTGTGTGTGTGTGTGTGTGTGTGTGTGTGTGTGTGTGTGTGTGTGTGTGTGTGTGTGTGTGTGTGTGTGTGTGTGTGTGTGTGTGTGTGTGTGTGTGTGTGTGTGTGTGTGTGTGTGTGTGTGTGTGTGTGTGTGTGCAGGTGAGTGAAGCGCTGCGGGGTCAGATGGCTGAAGACAGACAGACAGCGATGGAGAGAGACAGAAGGAGACAGACGCGACAGACAGACGCTCTTCTGCAGCGAGTGCAGCACATCCTCAACAGCATCCAGGTCAGTTTCACACTGCTTTACACTGAACCACTTTTATACTAAATGTTCCCTCCTGGTGGAACTCAATCCAAGCAGCTGGATCCTTAGCCATCTTCAAGAATCGACTAAAACACATCTCTTCATCTTCATTTGACCCTCAAACTCTAGCACTCTCTATTATAATTCTATTCTTTAAAAAAAAGAACTGTGCCCCTTTTAGACCAGCACTCTATTTATTTACTAACTGAAAGAAACCTAACACTAACTTCTCTATTCTTTTTGTATTCTATCTATGTTTTCTTTTTATTATACATTAACAAAAAGCAAAAAAAGGTCTCTAACACTAGCTCGCTCTATTCTTTTACTATTCCATCCGTTTTAGTTGTATTTATTATATTAATAATAATATAAGTTAAGCTAACCGAGACTTGTCATAGCATGTCGTCGCTCTTTTATTGATTTTGATTTCTTCTATTGTAAGTCGCTTTGGATAAAAGCATCTGCTAAATGTCTAAATGTAATTTTCTGTTTCCGCAGCTGAAGAAGGTGCAGACGGAAGCGGACAGCACAGAGACGCCCGACTGCTCTGTGTGTCTGGGGTCCAAAGCGAGTCCGATCCGTTCCCGTGTGAGGCCGTGTTCGGCTCCGGCTCAGAAGCAGACGCTCAGTCCCAGCAGCTCTCTGAAGAGAGAGACCCTCCGCCTGCTCAACCAGCGCATGGAGACGCTGCCGTGTGACGAGTCCAGCGACGGCTCGGACCCAGAATCCCCCGAATCCAGTCTGATGGGCTCCTACGCCCAGTTACCCATCCTCATCTCCAGCCCCGTCAGCGGATCTCAAACACAGCCGTCAGGAGCAAGCAATGCTTTGACAGCATCTCCGCCGCCCTCTGCTGGTGGACACTGGAACTGCAGCGGCTCAGAGCTCAGTGACGGACAGCTGTCAATCATCACCTCCACACCCAGCAGCACCAGGTCAGATGAGAGCCGTGAGAAACCCAGACCGACCCGTCGCTCAGCCACGGCGCCGCTCAACCGCTCCTATGACGTGGAGAACCCTTCCCCATCCCTGAACAGACCGCAGGTGGACTCAGAGCCGATCCGATGCTGGATAGAGACGCCGCAGCTCGTGGACGACCAGATCCACATCAAACAGCGCAGTGCCACTGACAACACTGCAGGTTAGTAAGAGATCAAACTCAAAACTGATCGTTTACTTGTCTGGAAGTGAACACAACCCCATCAGATGTTTATAGCATGAACTCTGCTACTAACCGACCACCCTAACAACCCTCAAAAACAACCTCTATCAT